>PVKB01000695.1:454716-484716 GCA_004027205.1 Ctenodactylus gundi
AATCTAGGATTCTCCTGCCTTCTTCTTTGCTTTTGCTGGTTCCATAATTCTATCGGAAATGTGCTTTACCTGAGAAGGATGGATTTAGACAGAATTCCAGCCTTGTCTGAGATTTTTAAAAATAGGAACTTTAATCTTCCATTTGAATTAGCTTTTCAAGCTAATATCATTTTCTCCAGAGATTTAATTGTCTTCTAGGATTTTCCCTATTAATATGCCTGGCCATCCTGCACCATCTTTCCTTGGGGTTCGTACTTCAAATCATCTTTCTCCATGGGACCGGGGGAGACCAGTTGTTCAATATGCTTTTCATGCCTCTCCGAGTTGAGTTCTTACCCCTTGTCTTCAGAGTCCTCCCTTTTTTGTTTGTTGTTTGGTTCCAGGTTTTTAATGAAAGAGGAATTATTTTTTAGACAGCCAGCTTACGTATAGATTATTACAATTCAAAACGTAGTCTACATTTTGTCTCTCTCTCTAATGGCTTTTTTTATTTTTGTGTTTTCTTTGAGTTTACTATTTAGTAGCCAAGGCATCTAATTATAAAATTGGTTTGTCTTCTAAAATGTGTCTTCTGTGTCTTGGTTTTTTATTTTTTTGCTGACATCGGACTATAATCGCCTTGCCCAAATCGCCCGCTGTCCTTTTCGACAATTAAGCTACTATTTATGAGACAAGCATATGATTTCCATGACAATGGTTGGGCAGAAATGTGCCTGTCCTCAGCAAATTGCCAGCTTCTGTGGTTTGTCATTGTCTCTCTCGATTTTCCTGGCAAAAAGCCATTACCATTATATCAGGAAAGTGAACATTTCTGTGAATCTTAACTTAGGGTTGCTTATTTATTTCCTATAAAAATTAGAGAAAATGTTTTGTTTATTTTATATTCCTGTATAAGGATGAAGAAATAATCTATTGAAACTTATCTAGTGTAGGAAGGATAACGATACCTTGATTTTAAACACCAAGTCTCTCTTTTTGTTCAATTTCTCTACTGGCAATTCAAGAAAACCTAGGAGTTCTCAATTATTAGTGATTTTCATTTATTCTTTGAAGAATGCTAGTAATTATTCTCTTATTCCTGCACTAGGATAATTGTTCATGTATTATAGATGCCATAACAACAACAAATCATAGGCCAAATGCATTATATTTATGACAACATTGACTCACACTTTAGCAATTAATAAACCAATACTTTCAAGCTATTCACCATGAGTTATGCTTACAGTACAGCCAGGAAAGAGAAGAAAGTGCTCACCGTGACTCTTTCTTTCCCTAGCATGTCCGGGAGCTTTTATTTTTGTTCATTCGGGTTTTGCACCCCCCCACAATGCACAGTATGTCCCAGGATCTATCGGGTTGAACAAAGACTGTTACTACTGATGTCCAGGAGTTTGTTTTTACCTGTTGACATGTTTTCCTTAATGCTGGGTATGTGATGACTCAAAACCACTTCACTGCTCAGCTAACCCATCTCTTCTAACAATCAGAGGATTTCCACGGCTATGAGGAAAAGCCAGACCCCCACGCAGGATGTGACTCTAAACACTCCACACTGTGCCTCGTGCTGTTGGCTTTTGCTTTGACCCACCCAAATTGTGTTTCTCCACAGATGCTCTTCACCTTCTGGCCTACTCCTTCTTGACAATTTCATTTCTAAACCAATGGTCCCAGAAGTCTGTCTATGGTGCAAATTGAGATACAATTCTGGTAACCCTTCTGAAGTGATTAAAACGGGCTATTCATATTTGAAATGAAATTACTACGTAAGTGTAAAAATACCCATCTATATCCATAATCCTCACATGTGCAGTTATATACGAACTGTTTGAGACTTGGATCCCTAGTGTTGCTTTGGTTTCTCGACAGATATTTTGACTCCTTTGATGAGACCCCATTATGCAAAAACAAGTCAGTTTTGGTCATGGCTAACACTAAACCTTTTGCCTCTAACAATAGGTCACCATCCTAGTTACATAGCATTGCATAAACAGCTGACCTACACCTGACATACTTTCAAGGCAATACTGGGATGACCTACTTTGAATCTTTCTGAAATAAAATGTAGATATAAACAACACTTTGTATTATATTTGGGCAACTTTCATTGATGACTGAGGTTATTTGATATTCTAGAAGCTTCTTGTACTTGAAAGTCAATTTATTTCCATAGATTTGGGAAATTTTCTTGAATGACTATAGTGAAGAAGTTCTTTATACCTTTGGTGCTGTCTTCTCTTTTTCCCATACCCATCATTCTGAAATTGGTTCTATGATGTTAAGTAGTTAATTGTGGCAGTAGTGGTGTGACCTCTAAAAAGATGACATTGAGAAGTTCCCAATCCCCTATGCAAGAGTTAATATTCTATTTATATATTTCACTTAGAAGATGAACTTAGTTGATAAAATCATGAGTAGCCCTGGTATAGGTCCCTTGTTATTAGCTTGCATGAGTCACAGCCTTCTCATAAAATCACAGCACTGTTGTTGTGATTCTAATATAAATCTTACAATGACTACTCCGCTTGATTTGCATAGGAAATTGACAGCTCATTAGAAATGATGAAAGTGTAATTATGAAAACAAATCTAGAAGAAAGGATTAAGTCTCAACTGGGGAATTATTGCTGGCCGTGTGTTGTTTTCTATTGTAAACTCCTCATAACGGACATTAATTAGATTATTTTTTCTCTAAGAACTGCACTTAAAGAAATCAGAAAGTGAAATGAAACCATGTATATAGTAAATGCTAAGCATCACACATGCAGCCAGGAGGAATGCCGTGGCCACTGACTAAAATTTACCAGCATGTCACGGAATCCGGGATACAATAAGGCTGTTAAATTTATCCAAAATATTAGAATTCCATTCAGTAAGACATTGTATTCCATCTTATACAAACATAAACATATCTACTATTTTTAAAGGTCCTGCTAAGATCCCGTGATGATTTCAAAGGTGTAGAGATGAACACAAACCTGTACCATATGTTTTTTTCAATTCATTTATTCGTGCACTCATTCTTGTAATTTATATCTATTGCCTTTAACCATGACTCAACATCTAAAACAAAGGACACCGAAGAACATAATCTATAAATTCAAGAATTTTTTTTTTCTAATCTGAAAAGAAAATAACTCCGTAAATGGATAACCAGGCACAGGATAGTAAAATGAGCAATACATAAACAGTTCACAGAAAAATAAATTTGTCACTGAACACAAAAGCAGTGAGTTTTGCTCATAAAAAGAGAAATGCAAATAACACCTACATTGAAGAAAACATTCGTATCTGGTGGTAGCATAGCTCCTTGTGGATTCACTGTCCTAAATATAGCAACCAACACTCTTAGAAGACAGCAATTGAATGCAGGTTTTCAGGAGAGTAGAGAGAGAGACAGAAACCAGAGACAGGAGAAGCCGCCCTTCATTTTAACTGTATTTTTACCTACACATCATTCTTTGATAAGAACCGATTCTATTTTGTTACACTGAATAGCAGTTAGTTTCGTCCTGAATCCCTAAACAATTTCCTTAAGAACTTGAATAATATCAGTTTGAATTTATTGGAGTTGTTTTTCAGTTAAAATTAAATGCAATCCGATTACTTAGTGCATATGTATCCTCAAAACTGTTGAATACCAACTTTTTTATTCTTCTGAAGTTGAAAAATTGTCTTAAAGCAGGGCATTAAATCAAGAGGAAAATTTCCACTACATCAAAAACGTGAAGTTATCAGTTAAGCTCGTGGAGCTATTTTTCACTGCCGGCGGCTGTTTGCGGGATTATTTACTGCCTAGTGGACCATTCCGTGTAAGCGTGGGGACGGCTTAGCACACATCCTACCAGAGCTCCGTCGGTGCGTGCAAGGCAGGCAAAGCCGGGTTGGGCACACACCTCCAGATTAGGTTAAAAGGAAGGTAGATGTGCCTGGAAACCCATTGCCAAAGCCACGTGACCAAGGAAGCGGCGGAAGAGAAATGAGGATGAAGCCACCATCTTCCCCGAGGCGCCCTGCCCTGCCCTCCTGTGGGCGCTCTGAGGCGCTAGGGTCGCTGCGTTCCTCAGCACCCATGTGCTGTTCCTAAGCGCTGCCGAGGTACCACGGTGTTGTGTCTTGCGATAGGAGCTTGGATTTAGAACATCCCTTGTGGATGTTCACGCTTTCTGTCAAAACACTAAAAAGAGCCAGCTGCCGGTGAGGACAAAGGGAGTGCAGAGGGGGTGAGACTGGTAGGCTTGTACGAAATAGCACAACCAGAAAACAAAAAGGGAAAACGGAACATATATAAATGACAAGTCATGAATCAGATTTTTATAATTGGAAACTTGGAAAGTGTAATCCCAAATGTAGCAGACAAATTATATTATGCTATCTCGTTTATATATGTATGTTTATACATGAAAATTATATACCTATAATATCATATGTATAAGTTAAACATGTCAGATTTGTGCTTTAATGAGGAGAAGGAACATAAATATGAAGGTGTTGAACTTCTATCAGAATCTAGTGAATTTAAGGAAATTTTAATTATGTCATTATAAATCCATAAAGTCGATGACATTAGATTTCTATTCACAGAATGAGTTTAGAATACTTAACTAAACCTCCCAGATTCAAGCAGGTAGGCTTATATAGGACATTCCCAATTTCACTGAACTAGCTTACAACCTCAATATAATAAGTAACAGAAGCTCACTCTGACCAAAGTTTTACCCGGAAGCTCCGTCTTTTCTCATACCCAGGAAAATAAAAAATAAAAAAGAGTGCATAGGAGAAAATCAACAGGAAACAAGATGGAAAATATACAAAACTTGAGCTTTTTTAAACTCTTCTATTTGCATTCACCATTCTATATGATGTCATATGCAATTTTATATGATGTCATATACAATTTTAATTTTTTAAATGAAAGAATTTTATTTTTCTTGCATCTTCAAAGTATAACTGACATACCATCTCAAGATTTGAGAAGTGAATCTTAAACTCCCCCATCCCATCACTTGAATGGTCTCCTGGGTGCCCCACACTGTGCTCATGGCTGTTCCTGACGATGCCCACAATGCACCATCCACCTGCTTCCTTTGTCAGTGGCCTGTCATTCTTCCAGGGCTGTGTCTGTGTGTTGCTCACCGTGGTTCCCTCCACATTTACCTAGGGCCCGTGTATAACAATCATCTGGATAATATTAAATGTTCTGGAAAGTTTTATCTCCTACATGCCTTACTCAATGTTTTTAATAAAACATTCATTCACCGTTCATGTAAATATGCCTGTCCCATTACATGGCTTCATGCTGATGGCCACACAAAGATCTAGATGCTGATGTGCAGAAATCCAAATGAAGATTTTGTGGACAAATTTTAAGACCTCTCTATCGATAAGACCCCAGGTTTAAACCTTTAGGAACAGTTGGATTATTTCTCCTTCCAGGTCACAAGTGCCTCCTATCATTTCCGGAATTTCTGTTAAGGTGGATGGAAGGACCATGGATCGGGAACTACCTGATCTCGTTGCCAGTTCAGTTCATTGCAACAATGTAACAGACAAACCATATTGTGTTATCTACATTATATATGCATGTTTATACTTGTAATAGACAGTGACCCAATATCATACCAATGGAATATGAGGCAGAGAGTAAATTTTCTATGCATATCGATATGTTTTCTTTGACAATTTCATTAAAATAATATATATATAACTGTATAAAATTCAAATTATATATACACACACACTAAAAATTCAAATTATACAATTTGATGAGTCTGACTTGTGAAACTCATCAAAAGAGAAAGAACATAGTACATGGAGAAGTTTTCTTGCACCCATTTGCAGATCTATATATTTCTAAACTGACAGGTAAATACCTGTGACTGTAGGTAAGAAAAACGAAAGAATTAATAACCTGTTCACATGTAATCAAATGTTTTAGAATAGTTTGCTTTCTCATGTTTGCAAATTCTATCATCAATCTGATATAGTATTTATTTATTTATTTATTTCGTACAGGGAATTGAACTATCTCCTCAGACCATTTTTATTTCTGACTTTGTGACAAGGTCTCATCAAGTCACTAAGTTGCCCAGACTGGGCTAGAACTTGTGATCCTGGAACCTCAGCCTGTCAGTGCTGGGATTCAGGCCTCAGCCACCTGGCCCACTGGTTTATTCTTTATGAAAAATTTATACAGACCATATTAGAGGTCAGGTCGAAGCTGGCTTTGTGTGTGACTTTGCCCTATGAGGGGCTGTTGTAGATTGTGCTGCAATCTGTCTTGACTCTAAATCGTGGCTGATTGGCACTTTGATCTCTTCATTAAGTCAAGATGTGATGATCACTAATCACAATGTGAGAGTAGAAAGAATCCCACGTACTTTTAAAATGTTCGGTGTCGCCAAGGGTGACAATTTCTACCTCTTGCTTTACTGCACTATTCGCTTTCTCATTCAAGTTTCAGGTGGGAGGTCACCCATCCAGGAATGTCTCTACAAAGTCCCTCTCGACTCCTACAGGTGGATGGATGTTCAGTCCTGTGCTTTTTGAGACTAACTTTTAACCTCTGTCCAACCTCTTTCTTGTGCAAGAAAACATAGCAAAGGATTATACAAACCCTAAATATAAATATTTTGCAAGAAGCATACTGATCAGAGAACAAAAAGTTGCTTTTTTCAGTGCCTCCAGGACTATTTCTTCTAGCACATTTTTAATATTTCAACTTCTGGTATAAATCCCTATCAGTGTTAATTTGTTGGGATAACGCCAAAGCCTACATTCTTTCTTTGGGTCATGAAAGGTTCTCATTGCTATATATTGCTTAAAAGATAAACTATTATTATATCTTCCTAATGGATAACTGACTAATAGTGGTTGCTACAGCATGACTTAGAACTTCAGTTCTGTAACATGAATATACCCTAGAGGTCTACTGTACATTTACCTGTACATTTATATACATAAATATTTGTTAATAGAAAAAAAGAACTGTTATTTTGGAGTAATAAAATCATACAAACAGATTATGTAATAACAACAGTAAAAACATGGATGGAGAAATGGGATTATTTTGTTTTCAAATTTTTACGCAACACATGAGGCCATATGGCATTATTTTGAAGTGTACTGCTAGTTAATACTGACCATATCTACATATGGGGCGTGTGCATATGAGTGTTTTTGTGTGCGACTGTTCCCACAGTCCTAGAGAACAATGTTGCTTTAAAAATAGGTAAAGAGACACACACGATGAGCGAGTGTAGCATGCGGTCCTTTGTACAGAACTAATCTAAAACCCGAGAAAGAGAGTAAGTAAATTCCAGAAAAACAAGCAAAACAAGTAATAAGCAATAAATAAGCTGGTAGCTTTAACCCCAGGACAACATCAAATCTAATATAACTAGTCTAAAATAAATAAAACAGAAAATCGCTACATCATGTCTCAGTAACTTTTTCATTGCTGCAACTCACTACCTGACATGCACAAATTAGGGGAGGAAAGGTTTCACTTCAGCTCACGGTTCAGAAGCTTTCAGTCCATTCACAGATGGGTGGCTAGAAAATGGTGGAATGACACACTGAGGCCACAGCTAGAGCCAGTCCCGGAGCCCGTGCTCCAGAGACAGAGATTTTCACAGCAGAATGACAGAACAGAGAAGTCAGGAAGGAGGAGTGAACCAGCACACACCCCTGATCAAGCCCCAAGCATCCGCCCCTTCCCACCAGGCCCCAGCCCCCAACAGTACACAGTATCCATTGAAACATGAGGCTTTTGACAGATTGTATAAAAATAAGAATAAACTATATGTGATATCAACAAAGGATCTACAATTATAGTAATGTAAATGAGGAATAAACAATGAAAGTCACAAGGACTATCAAAACACTAATCAAAAACTGGTTGCCCATAATCATATTCATGAATAGCAATCAGGTCCCAAAGAAGGAAAATTACCAGAAATAAATCACATACATAAATATAAATGAGCCTACTTCCCCAAAAGACCCAAAAATCCAGTAGGGTTTCCATGATGCAAAACGTCATGAAACTGCAAGGAGAAATTGATGATCTTTAATTTTAATTGGAATCACACCTTATTTATCTTTTCAGCAGTCTATGGAACAAGTAGGCAGAAAATCAGCACAGGCATGGGAAACCAAGCCGCAGACAGTGACCTTAAGCCAGTTGACATTTACAGAATATTTGCCCCATGGATCCAGAATAAAAACGCTACCAAAGGCATTTAAGATGTTTATAAAGGTAGTATATGTACTGGATCATAATACAAATTTCAACTATACGTTGTAATTATATAGTGTATTTTCTGTAGGAAATACCAATGAAATTAAGAAACAAAAATACCTTTATGCCTCTCCCCACCATGTCCAAGTCTTTGAAAATTGAAAACTATGCTTATAATTATAAAAGCCACCGGATCAAAATCAGGGGTTATGCGTACATGCACCGATTCCCAATGCTGAGTGTAATTGTCACGTGTCACAAGCCTGTATGAATAAAAGTGATGAAAAAAGAAAATGAAGGCACAACTTATCAAAAATTTCAACATATAGTTAAGGCAGTTTCAAAAGAAACTTTTAAAAGTGTTAATATTTATTTAATATTAAATATTAAGGTATTTATTAAAGCCTCGAGTTAGTGATATAAACTTCCACCTTATGAAACTTCAAAGTGGAGAACAAATTAAGCATAAGAAAGTCAAAAACAGGAAATACAAGTAAAACTTCAATAAATGGAAAACAAAAAAACAGATGAAAGTCAGTAAATTAGTTCATTCTAAGAAACAATGAATGGATTTGATAAGCCTATAGCCAGTGTGATCAAAGGATGAGAGGTAGATAGAAGGTTTTGCTATCAATCACAGAACAAAAGAGTAAAAAAAAAAAGCCACCCAAACATATTAATAAAGACATATAGGGAAACTCTGTGTAGAAAATTTGGTTTCTAAGGTGAAAAAAAAAAGAATGAAAAGCAGAAAGTATCAAATTTCTCTAAAGAAAAACCAAGTAATACAAACAGTGGAGTATCCACCAAAAATGCTGAATTTGTAGCTGGAAACTTTCCAACAACAAGACCTGAAGATCCAGATGGCTTTAACCACAACACCGTTATACATGGAAAAAAAGAACAACCTTGAGACAGAGGCCCACAGAATTATTACCAGATGTCAAAGAGCAGCTGAGGAACACACAGGATACTCATTATCCTCTACTACATTTAGCACAAATATAACTGATGCAAATTTCAACTACTTATGCACATGGATTATTGCAGAAATCCAAATAATACTACCAATAATTTATCTTTAAACGATTTTATGAAGATACACACACGATAAACTACAGAAATCAAATGGACCTAAGTTAAAACTTGTAAAACCATTTCCACATTAAGATAGTTAACAACTTTGTCAACTCCTAAAATTTCTTTGTACCTTTTTCTATTCCTTCTCTGCAGCCCCCTTCGCACTCTTTTGTTACCAGACAACTTTGTTTCCAAATTCTACTGATCAGTTTGTGTTTTCTAGAGATTTATGTAACTGGAATTATAATGCATGTAGTCTGTTCTTTCTGATTTATTACTATTTGTCAGGAATTATGATAACATTTATGAATAAATATATATGTCGCTGGTTCCTAATGAGTGTCCAGGTCTTAAATGAAACCTGACAGACAGGTTCAACATTCTGCTGCCGGGGTAAGGTCTTGGGTGAAAGAAATAGCAAAGTTGTTAGAGTGCTTGCCTAGGAAGTGCAAGGCCCTGAGTCCAGTTCCCCACGTAAGCTGGATGTGGGAACACACCTGTCATCTCAGTGCTGAGCAATCTGAGGAAGAATGATTGCTTTGAGTTCAAAGCCAACCTGGGGTACATAGTAACATCAGGATGACCTTGGACACAAAATTGAGACCCTGTCTAAAAAAAAAAAAGAAGTAAGGTATTGTGTGGATTCTTACTCTGTTTTGCTACTCCTCTTTACTTGCAAACTATGGAGATGGTATATTCCCGGAGAAAATGTCAGAGGAC
The DNA here is from genome assembly GCA_004027205.1 of Ctenodactylus gundi. Classification (NCBI taxonomy): domain Eukaryota; kingdom Metazoa; phylum Chordata; class Mammalia; order Rodentia; family Ctenodactylidae; genus Ctenodactylus; species Ctenodactylus gundi. Next base: position 464,758 of record PVKB01000695.1, read on the forward strand.
TTGCCTAAAAATCGTTCATGCCTCCCTATCCAACATGTGTGTGTTGATATGGACTGCACTTAAAGAGGCAAACTGCCAACTTTCCACCAGCTCATGGACTTGGTATTTAAGATACATTTCTTCAAAGACTAATCAATAACGGTGAATGATTTTTACATCCTACAAGGTTAGAAACACAAAACTTTCCAAGTTGGTCTCCAATGTGTCTGGGAGCACCCATGCATTTAGGTCAACATTCAAGTGCTCCAGGATGTTGGCGTGATGTTGGCATGTTTCTTTATAAATTGATGAAAACAATGATGAAAAGTAGAACAAAAATATGTCTGCAAATTTGCCTTTCAGAAGCATTAATATAAAGAAAGGCCACCTGTGCCATGTTGAGTTGTAAGAGTTGAAGGCATAATTCTAATTTTTCCTTCTGTGTGATGTCGCCAAACTTTTCTTCCAATTGCACCATTTGGTAAATATGGATAATAATTCAAAAGAGTGTTATAAAAAATCCACGAATGAGGTACTCTGATGAATAAGGGAATTAGCCAGGGCTCTTAGAAGTACAGAATTAGTAGATATCGTATACCTATAAAAGGGAGCTAATTTGATAGGGTGACTTGCAAGTCCGAAAAGAGACCTCCAACATGGCTGCCAGTGAGACACGGAGAGTTCAACAGTTGCTCATATGTGAAACACAGGAATGCCCGTTCCGGCTGTAGGACAGCCAGGAAGGACAAGCCCACGCTGGGCCTCGGTGGGCAAAGGCAAGGGCAAAGACCTGAAGACTGAACCAGTGTGGACACCAGTGAATGAAAAGCAGATGCCACTCGCTGTCTAGAAGCAGTGGGTGGCAGCGGTCTCCCAGAAGACGCTGCACTAATCTTGCTCATGCCTTCCTTTTGGTCCCGTTTGAGCTGCCAGGCTGTCGGTTGGGCCACGCCTGCTTGGGGTGGATTTTCTTCCTTCATTTGATGTCCCATAAGTCAATCACTTACACCCAAAGCTCTGCAGTAACGAGTAGCTTGACGCTCCTGATTTCCTTCAAGCCGACAAAATGCTTTAATCCAAGTGGACCTGGAATGACCCCCAAAGGTCTCGTGTGGGACTGTGATTGGCTTGTGAGAGTTAAGCGGGGCAAATGGATTGTCACGTGCTATGGAGGTCGGCGCCTGGTCGGAAGAGGCAGACGGGCTCACGGGGGTTGCACATGCCTGTCTCAGCTTCTCTTTGAGTCCTTTCTTGCCTGTTACAATTCTGTGAGCCGCTTCTCTCCAGCTAGACCCTCTGCCACACCGTCAGTACTGCCCGCAGAGCAGGAATAGATCGAGGATTCCGCACTGTGGCTGAAGTAGACATTTTTCTCTCTTAAGTTTCAGGTGTTGGGTATTGTGTCTGAGAGACAAGAAAGTGAAAGTGACTAGGACAGTAAGTGCAAGTAGAGTTAATAGATCAGTGTTAAGATGAGGCATGTTAAAAATAACATCAAATATCACTTTAAAGTTGATGTCAGTAAGCCTGTCTTCATCGAACATTCAACCTGCTTCTGGCAAACCAAAATAATCATAGATCTGATCAGCAGCAAGGAAATTCGAAGTTAAAATTTACTGTCCCTGTGACTTGTCCCTGGGTACCGAGTCCAGGCATAAGAGATAAGGGCCTAGGGCCTCCGACCAAAGGCATAGGCATGGTAAGGGTGGTTATGGGAGTGGACAGAGCTTTTATCTAGAGTGGGGGATCAGCCCGCGTGAGAGTCAGGGATCGGGCTGTTGAGCTGACATGTGGGTCTGAGACAGGGAGAAGAGAACAAAGACGGGTCGTCTGATAGGCCGGGAGAGCAAGCAGGTGGGCTGCTTCATGGGAGACTGATCCTCTTTGGGGGTCATGACTGTCATCATTCGTTGGCTAACTGCAGAGGTCAGTAAAATTGTTATATCAGGGCCTGAGAAGTCAGGATGGCATGAACGGGAAAGAACGAGGGAGCAGCTATCTGTAAGCCAAGGTCGTACACAGAAAGCCCAGCCCTGTGTGGGGGAATGGTGGAGGAATTCCGCACAGAAGGCACAGCACAGGCACTGCATTCTCTCCTGCCTAGTGCAGGTGTCTCCTGTAAACCAAAGTCTTCTCAAGATCCAGAAGCCTGGAGGTGGCAGGTGACACCATCTGCTGCTCCAGACACAATGTGACAGCATCCAAGTGATCTGTGTTCCTATTACACACCTGTTAGAGGCCTTGACAGGCAGTGTCACCAAATAAAACAACCTTGGGGCCAAACTTCCCCAAAAGACTCGTAAAATTCCCAACAGTCTTTTCATTTCATTACAAATGCCGCAAGCCCCCGGGGTCCTGAGCCCCCATCTCTGCCGCTCTGCTCTGCCAGGACCTTCTTAGCAGAAGGCTGTGAAAAATGGCACGAACCAAGCAGGACATCCTGTTCTCTTTCAAGGACAAATTTATCACATACAACTGGGAGGTAAGTCCCGCACAGAGTTACCTGGCCAAGATAGTCCTACAAGGGTAATGTAACGGGAAACAGGGAATGGCTACTGCCAAAGAAATGACATGCAAATGACTCAGGCTTAGTGCTAGGAGGGATAGTGTTTATATACTATTAGGTAACAACAAATAATAGCATTTTTGACATACATTTTCCTGTGACTGGCAAGAAAATGTGCGACTCTGTCTATGCTGGTAAAGTGCAGGCATGACAGAAGTGATACTCAGTGAGCATGCTCGTAAATCGTAGGTAGACAGACAGGCAGGTGGCTGGATGGACAGACAGATGTGTGATGTGTAGATGTAAATACAAAGTGGGCCATTGTGACTCGTCCCTTAACCAAATTTTTTTTTTTTCAAAATGCACAAAAACTTGTCTGAAATTTCTACAAAATTTGGGCTAAATATTTATGTTTCAATTCTAGAAGCAGAGTCAGATGTATGATGCTTCTTGGTTCATTCTCTTCCATTTGTTTTCTCTCTCTTTTCTATGGAAACAAGTTTTTTTTTATAACAGCTTAAGAAGAATTGCACTGTATTATTTTGATACACTGTACCAGAATTTCTTTAATTGTTATAATTTCGAACAAGTGTCTGAAAGTGATCCATCATTCTAAGATCACTACTAGGCTTCTAGTAGAAACCGGGTCAGATATACGTGAGGCTGATCAGGGCAGGATTTGGAGCTGCAGGCGTTAATGTGTAGGAGACAGTATAGAGTATTAGGATTAGACTTCTGCCTTAAGAAGTAGCCAGATTCACAACCGGCCGTGTTCAGGCTCCCCGTTCCACCCCTGTTGAAGTCATGAAAGTGTCACTGGAATCCCAGATGCAAACTGTAATGGGATGGTTGATTTGGAGCATTCCTGTTGTAATTTTTTTTTTTTGGGGGGGGGGGGGCGAGACAGCAATCTAACACCAAATGACACGAACCCAGGAGTTGAAAACTCAAGCAATGTTGTGAGGACTCAGCACCCTTCTTTTGCCCTAGTTTGCTATAACCTCTGTGGTAGTTTCATATTAAGCCAGGCCTTTGGAGTAGACTTCAAAGAATAACTTGACCAAAAAAATAAACAAACACAAAGATAATGAAAGCTGTTTAGTTAGGAAAGAGGGGAGAGGATCTGGGAGGGTCAAAATGGAAGGGTCAAAAACAAGGAGAAGGGATGAGTTGCTAACTCTGATGTGATGTATATGTGCACAAAATACTCAAGTTCAATGTAAAAATAACCTATCACATATATACATATTAATAAAACATAAACAAAATAATGCATTCCTTCAAAAGGAAAACAAAACAAAAAAGAAAGAAGTAAAAAAAAAAAAGGGTTATGTCATCCTGAGTGAATTAGGAAATGCCTAGCTAAACTATAGGGCAGAACGTTGTGTGTTTGATGAATGACATGTGGACCAGCAAACTGAGCAAAGAAGACCCAAACTAGATGTGGGTGGGACCAACCAAGAGAATGGTGGCTTTATCTGAGTAAAAGGGAAGATAAGAAAGACCATACAGTTGTTTCCCCTGGAGAGTGCCACCCCTCACCCAATCGCTAGACGCTGATCCTACACAGACTCACTCTTGTTTTGCAGTGCTGATCTCAAGCACAGTTTGCCCTGATCTCCAGGTCTTCTCTGTCGCCTTCGGAAATCAGTGTGGGTCTGTTGCACATCCCTGTGCCAGCTGTGCTACATCCAGACCTTCGATCTCAGATTGGTGCCCATCCATTTTCATGCCTGGGCAGCTACAGGACCCCCAGGTCTTGTATGTGCAGGCTGCCATTTTGGACTCTCTCTCTCTTTGGACTGTGCAAACCAACTTAATAAATTTCCTCCTATGTATAGTTCCCATTAATTCTGTTTTTCTGAGCACTCTGCCTAATACAGTGAGAAGACAGAGATAAATAGAGTTCCAGAGAGAGAGGCGGGGAGAGAAAATTACAGCAATAATACTATACAACTTAGCTGTAGGACACAGAACCAATGCCATTAACACCACAGCAGAGTTGCTATACGACCAGGATGGAGCCATGAATCTGAAACTAGTAATTTTAGTGCCTGATAACTATAGATTCTCCATAAATACTGCTTAGCTGAGTCTAAGAGCCATTTAGGAATCCAAATATCTTTCTTCTTAGTTTAGTGTCATTTATACTGTAGATGAGCTATGGAAAGGGAAGGTTCTGGAAAGAAGGAAGAAGACGTGTCCAGATGCTCTCCAGAATTCACCAACATGGAGTAGCATGGCCGTCGCCACCTTGCTCCTAGCCCCCTGCTCTACGAATTCAGATTAGGGTCACTAAGCTGCTTTTCCTACCAATATATGTTCCAGTTACTTTCTGCCAAAAACTTTTAAAAGGAGCAGAATAACAATCATCATATTCGAAATCATATTTTTCTGATTTTAATCTTGGGCCATCTCTTTCCCATCCGTGTGACTTTTACCAAATTACTGAGTCCTCTGAGCAAATTTCCTCAATCAATAAAATGAGGGCACTATCACATATGCCATCAGATGTTCAGGAGAGCTAATTTTAAGATTGCAGCATAGTGACTAGCATATAGTAATTTCTACATAATGGATTTGATGGCAAAAAGGAATGAAGACATTTTCTCCACTTCTTCCACTTACGTTGGCTCAGCTAATTTGCATGCAGCTTCTGATGCTGTGCTCTGAAGGGCTGATGAAAGATTTCGGAGTGCCTATACTCCCTTTAACATTCGCCAAACAATTTGTTAATGAAGCCATCGTAAGTGGAGCTGAATTTCATGAATTGTAAGCCAATTGGGCATGATGCAGCATAAAGTTGATAAAAATATTTTCTCCAGTGGAGATTAATTTCTGATTTTAATGAAGAGACATTAGGGAGAGCTGATTTCTGATCTCCTTTCCTGCGCCTGTTGCTGTGTAATCTTCAATTCCAATCAGGCTGGCTCATCACATATGGGAAGCCACTTGAGTACCGTGGTCATGAGCAGTGGGCCTTAAGTGAGCCTCCCTGTGCCCACACCCCGGCTTTGCTATTCAACAACTCCGTCATCAGTTTGGCCATGCAGTTCTTCTGAAGGAACTTCTCCTGTCTTCCCTTCCCCTGCCTTATACCGGATGCCCTAATCTCTGTAATCTTCCCATCCTGAAAACATCCTCATAGTGGTCTTCAATTGTCTACTTCTTATCCATGGACAGTGGGGCCCTGGACCTGTAAATTACCATAGAGAAAACTTCAGTAAAGTACTCACTGAATGAACTGTTTGTGCCTGACAGTTGAAAACAGTGTTTATATAAATACTCCTGATAATACTAATAATGACTAAGTCATCAATTGACATTTAATTCACATTAATCAGGATTTGCTGGGCCCTGTTCTGCTGGTTGAACATTTATTCAATAGTTTTCTCATGACAATAGTCTATAAAGCATCTGTATGACTTAGGGCCAAAAACGGGGAGGAGAAGGGATTGTAATTTTGACATGATATATGTGGACAGAAAATACTCAACCTGAGTGTAGACATTGTGTATTTCATATATGTATGTATGTATGTATGTATGTATATATATGTATACATATACATATACATATATATACATGGAAAATATTTAAAAATAATCATATAAAATATAAATAAGGAATTTGAGGGAAAAAAAAAACCTTACAACCCACCCACCATTACAAAGTGAGTGGTCAAAGTGGATCAAACTACAGAAAATCTCAATTTTCCCAGGACCCTAAAATGCCTACCTAACTTTAGGGCTTGTATTTAGATATCTTGGGGCCAGCTTTTGCCATCCAGGAGGCTGCACCCGTGGTTACCGGCACGCAGCCCCGCATGGTTGCACGGCTCTGCCCTTTGCTCCTCGCGTGTGGCCTCAGGGAACGGCCCTTGCTGGCCAGCTGCTCCCACCCCTGCCTCCTTGCACTGGGTCGGGTTCGCCCTGTGTGAGGGCCATAGCTTAACCTGCTCTCTCACATGGCTAGTTCCCCACCTTGAGGACAAAAGCGACTGCAGTCTGGGGAGTAATTAGCTCCTGATTACTGCTGATCTATTAATTGGGAAGTGCTGTAGGCCTTATTTAGAGTGAACTGGCTAATGAAATCACCATCTCTTTAATCAAGGATTTGGAAGTGTTCCTAGGAAGTGGATGGAAATTGTATGTTTTACTCTTGAAAATACTCCTCCCCTTTTACCACGATGTTTGATAGATACAGCTGCACATCCAAACTCCAGAAGTCTAGCCCCTGGCAACGGCATCCACGTTGCTCACCTGACAGCACCTGTCAATGGACCGTTAGTGTTACAAGGACATGTGTTCTGTGGGTTTAATTCTTGAGTTCCTAGTTTCTCACTCAGTGCCTCACATGGAATAGGAGCTCAATAAATATAGCCAGAACAAAAACGGATCGACTTGTCTCAGCTTCAGTGTTTGCATATAAGCCATAAAAGGGTAAAACCAGCTCATCGGGTTACGATGCCCACTTTATTCAATGACGTAGCTCCGGGCAGCACAGAGGACACGCTAAAGCACAAGTGCTCCTGCTCTGCCGATTATGCCTCAGGAGTGAATTCTTATGGTCATGAATGACTAGCAACCACAGAATAAATTAGAGAAAATCTATAAATCTTACCTGTTTCGTTACCTCAAATTGTAATTAAAGTGCAGTATCCGTTTCTTCCATAATGAAAGTTCTCACTTGTTGTCTTTTTTCTTCTCATATGAACAGCAACAGTAAACACCTTAGACATTTTTATACTGTCTTAGGGGGAACACCATGAGTATACTCTCTGCTTCTATGATAGTTTACAAGTTTTGAATAAAAACAGTTACCCACTGGGACATGCTCATACGTAAGCACGGGCTAAGCTGTGTTACCCACATGGGAAAGGTGACATTATTGTCAACCAGTTGAGCATTGTTTTCATTGATTCAGATAGAACTCATAGATCAATAAAGTGCAGCTCTGCCAGTGGCCCTAATGCCACCAGCCGGAACTGGTTACTGGTGTCCACTGTGGCTGGTCATGGCCATTCTGTCACTGCTCTCTCCTATTGACCTTTATCCAGGGCCGCTCTCTGGAGCTCCTCAGGCCTAGCAGCTCTTAGTTTTCAGCTATTCTTTATTTGTATTTCAAAGCAACTGTTCTGTCCACACTACTCAGGAGAAGAATCTTAAGTAGATTTGCAGGACACTTGGAGGTTACAATACCCAAGAAATCAGACCGGAGCAGATTTGCGGGACCACGGAAGTGAGGTTCTACTGAGGCAGGACCTAGGTGACAACACCGTGGAATTCACGCACCGGGGAGATCCCTCCCAGGTAGAAGTGTGCGAGAGGTTCTGTGTACATGGCCGTGGCAGGCCTGGGAGTAGCACAGATGTGAGCCTGCTGTTTGGTCTAAACTCAGGTCTCCCTAGCCAAGCCTGCTGACTAGTCCAGATTCAATTCTACTGCAGTTTTACTTCAAGCTGGGCACCCATCTTCTGGAACAGGAACAGGACTGTCATTCATTGTCATAGAGCTGGCTGGGCAGTTTGACTGACAGCTGTTGGATCTCCTTGGCAAATGGTGGGGCTAAACCAAGAAACCTTTGGAGGCGTTGAGTTAAGACACCTGCCCGGGGCGTGAGGAGGTCCCAGGTCTCTGCATCCCTAGTGTTGGCCTTACGGTGGACCCCATGCCTCCCTCCCTCCAAAAAGCAACATGAGTGTTTGGAGTGGAGGAAGCAGGAAGGGGTGCCACTCTGAATAAGCCCTGATCTAGGCCAAAGGTCACCCTTGGCCTGGTGGGAAAATACCGAGGTAAATTCACAGTCCCTCTAGGAGGGCAACGGGAAGTGAGCAGGAGGAGTATGACAGCTGTGGCCAAACCAGGGCCTGTCCAGCTGATGGGGAAGAAGAGGAGGAGAGTCAGTCGAGTGCTTATCATCTGCCCCAACGTAAGGAGAGCTATGGCTCGTGGTTTGTTGTTCTGTTTGTTCGCTTGTTCATTTGTGTGTTTTTATATGGGTGACTGAGCCCGAAGCCTGTGCAGTGTGCTACATTCTCAGTTCATTTTTCACTTTTCATTCTGATTCTGGGCTTGAATTCGCAGTCCTCCTGACTCAGCCTCCCAGGGTTGAGGGATTGCAAGCCTGAGACACTAAGTCCACCTGAATTAGTTCTTTTAAGCTTTGTACTGACTTCCTTCTAGTTAGTTAAACAATTAGAAGTGGCACTTCATGGATGACCTTTAGCTTGAGTTCTGATATACAATAAATTCTACTGCTTGAATGGAGTTGTGTAATATCTGGTGACCAAATACACCACAGAGACCACATCTAAGCATGATTTGTTTATTTCTGATGCCAGACAAGGACAGAAATAAGAATTCCTCCCCTGTGCCTTCCCTCCACTGTCCGTCCTACTCCTGCCTGGCCATAGGAGAATCCCGCAGAGGTCCCAGTGGCAGGGTGTCCTCATGACCCTTGGATACAGTTTTCAGTGTGAGTCAAGTGACTGCCAGAGGTGGTAGCCCTGGGTGACTCACTTCCGTGTTGTTACATTGTTTGGGAGTACGCCTAAAAGTCAAGTGTCTACACCACCCTTTCAGGCTTAATGCCTATTTTTAAGCACTTTCTATTCAGAAAGTGGACTTTCTGAGCCCTAATCAAAACTGTGAATATTATCCCCGTTTTACAGATACTAAAACTGTGCCTCTCGAAATTTAATAAACTTTCCAAACAGTGCCAGGAACTGAGCGGAAGAACATATATTTAAAGGCATTTCTTCTACGCTTCTATATCTAAATAATATGTTAGCCAAGCAGTGTGGGCTAATAGGATTTCTCCTCCTTCCTTTGAACGAGATAAGAACACATCTATAGAACTATGTCCAGGACATTAACAACAAAATTGAAAAGAAAATAAAAGCAAAATAGCGTAAACATCATCGTGAAACTGAGTGGCCTGGGCTCAGCTGCGTTTCAGCCTTGTCGTGCCTTTCTTCAGGCACTAAACCTCCGCCTGAGTGACTCGGTGTTATATTCTCTACTTCCCGACTGTGACAGTGTGCAGAACAGACAGATCATACACACTTATGCAGACATGGGACACTTGCTCCTGGACACAGGCTTCCTTCCCGGAAGGATTTAGGGCCTTGTTCTGCAAGGTTCCTCACCTACTGAAGAGTTCATGTAGTCACTGTAACAGAAGAGCCACATGTGACATGCTTTCAAAATAATCATAAGCATAATTCTGATGATCGCAGAGTCTTTTGTCCAGTTTCAAAGCCGCCATGAACCCAAGCATCAACCTGTTCACAATTTCATTTGCTTCATTTCCATTCTTAGTGAAATCATGAAGAAAGAAAGAAAAAGAGTTTTCAGTACATTGTCTTCAGTACATTGGTTTAGGATACAACCCTATGAAAGTTTATTACAAAAAAAGTGACCTGAACATTATCCAAAACGAAAATCACTTATCCTACCCCCGTCACATAACTTACAGTGATTCTGCATAGAAAGGCGAAGAACATGAATCTCAAATTGTCTGCTCTATTTCAGCCTCTCTTTACAGGTCTTCCCTCTCCTGTTGTGGCCGCGTTCCCTGGCAACAAAGCCTAGCGGAAGAAGTATTGAAAGAAAATTTAACACTTCTACTTTTCCAAAAATAACAGTTGGATTCAGTGCAAGGAAGATACTTTACCCCCAGGAGAATATATCTTAAATATTTCATTCATTATTCATCATGAATGATTGTATCAAATTAAAGCCTAGCTATTTTTTATTCTTTTGATTTACTTACTTTTTGCCTATTTTATGTAAGATTATAGGCTCTTTGCTTTGCAAGCAAGACCAGAACTTTTGCCTTGATATCATAAACTATCTAACTATAATTCTGCTGCTCATACAGGGCTGTCCAAGTTCTTGGAGGCAGAACATGGGCAAGGGACATTTGTGGTTGGCATAGATAAGTCACATTTTTATTTGAGATATGTCAGATGAAGCATGTTGACACACACAGAAAATCCTAGCAATCTGGGAGGCTGTGGCAGGAGGATTACAAGTTTTAGCTCATCCTTCTTAACCACGCTGTCAAGGCTCTCTCTCTCTCTCTCTCTCTCTCTCTCTCTCTCTCTCTCTCTCTCTCTCTCCTCTCTCTCTCTCTCTTTCTTAAAACATGGCTGGGATGTGGCCCAGTGCAAAGGCTATGGCATCAACATCCAATACCACAAAAAAATGATTAGGGGTGTCTCTGAACAAGACACTTTTATGTAGTATTTACTTAAAAAAGGATTCTGGGTCTATGATCGTTCCACTATGACATGGAATCATAACTACAAGCACATTCTCACATGCACATACATGCATACACACATGCACTCAAGCACACATTATGTTAAAAATAAAGTTTTCCATAACTGTACTCCAATATAGCATTAGGCTATAACACCAGACCTGCAACTGGAGAGAAATTACTTGAATTTGGGACAAGATGGGGGATCATATAAGAGGTTTGATTAATCTTTTTATAGATATTAACTTTCAAATATTTTCTAATACAGCATTCCCCAGTGTTTCTGGCACCAGCAACTGGATTTGTAAAAGACAATTTCTCTGAGGTTGGGATTAGAGGTCGGTGTGGGGATGTTTAAACCCATTATATTTATTACGAAATTCCTTTCTATTGTTATTATGCTGCAATATACAATTAAATAGTTATACAAATTGCCCTAAGGCAGAACAAGTGGGAGCCCTGACCTTGTTTCCTGAAAATGCAGGGTCTTCTCTGGTGGTGAGGGGAAACAGGGACACCACTGCTAGGAGGACCAGAGGAGGAGCTTATGCAGTAATGACAGCCATGACCACAGCCAACGCACGAAGCTTCGCTTTCTGGGAAACGATTTGACGCCTGCTGTGCCACCCACTTCCTGACAAGCCATGGGCCATTTCAAGGGTTGGTGCAAGGGCTGGGGACCCTGTCCTAACACACTGACATCATAGCTTAAAAAATAAAAGGCCAATTTATGAGCTTAAAAATGTCAAACATCCACCTGTCTGCAGAATGCTCTAGAAAAATAACCCCTCACACGTCACACTTTCTGTTTGGCAAATGTGATTTTTAGGACTGAGTATTTGGGTCTCACAGGTTCCTCAGTTTTGTTTTTACCGTTCGCCACAATTCCAGAAGAAGAATTCATTCTGATTCTTTTTTTTTTTTCATTTTAAGAGGTAATACATCTAACTTCACTAAGCCATTACTCCCTAAGAGATTAATTCAAGCTGAATTTGGAACACAAAGGCATAGATTCTTTGAGTCCCTCAAGTTTTGGAGGAAGCACCGCGAGTACCACTCTGGCGGATGCTGCAAATGCAGATACAGGAGCTAAGCACTGGAACAGCGGAAGAGGGAGGAAGAGACGCTTCTCGGTGGCACGGGATGGGTCTCTGAGGGTTACTCAAATTTGAAGCCTTATGGGAGGCGAGAGAGGCGTTAGTTGTGTGGCTCAGACATGCAGAGAAAGGGCTTTCTGGACGAGGTGTAAAGCAAGCAGAGTCCTGGTGGGATTCGCAGATCCTTGCACGGGAGACCCAGGCAGGTACGGTCAGCAGCGGGTGAAAAGTAAGTGCTAGTGGATCCCCTCTTCTCATCTTTCCTTCATCTTCATTTGAATTCTTAGGTATGCAATTAAAGCATGGATTAATTTCAATCCATTCTCCAACCTTTCTGGAGTCATAGCTTTGGTATTCCGCATCTCAAACATAATCAGAAACTTATTTGGTTTTGAGCACCGTTGATTTTAAACTCCGATTTGCATTTTTACTTAGTTATATTGGGTGGCTCGGCCTTCCTCTTCCTATTGCTGGCTATTCAAGCAAATAGCCACCTCTTTCTCAAAAACCATAAAACATAGCTATAATCTCTAACCCCAATAAAAAGCTTTGGGCGAAGCTATTCCAATTCTCTCCTGTAAGAGGGAGACTAGGAAGAGGAGAAAATTGCAGGAAAGGCGGACGTGAAATGTTGTGTTTCTCAGTCTCAAGGAGTTCGAGGTTTGAAAGTGAGAAGCCCGTAGGATTGTGGCGACTGTCCTTGTTACCTGGAGATGTGCCGCTGGGTGAGTGACTCCATTGTTGATATCTCCTCATCTCATTTAAAGAGACTGGCAGTTGAAAGTTCTCTCGGGCACTAATTACCCTTCCCTGACCAAGCGCTCCCATCTCTAGCCCGACAATCTGTCTGCATCAAGTTTTTATTTCTATATTTCTCAGATCTGACAAAAACCCTCCCGTGTCATGGTTAATGTCACCTTAGAAAAGAGTGAACACCTTGCTACTGAATCGATATTTTTGAATCACTGTTTCTTCAGAAAGGTGGATTTCTGATACTTGGATACTGGATTGCATGCATGGTAGATTCTCTGTCCTTCCTTTTAGTAGACCTGCTAATATTTTCTACAAGAAAAATAACAAGGAATTCTTATGGAAATAATGAGAGACAACACAGGGCCTGAGCCCTGGCTTCAGATAGAAATTACAAGCAGCCTGATGAACATTTGCTTCCACTGTTGTCCCGAACCAGCCAGACTGTCGTGGGTTTGAATCTCCACTTGCTGCTTAATTAGGCAAATTACCCTGCTTGTTTTTTATAATGCCTGTCAGCAGATGTGACTGCCTGGCCCACTTAGCTGTGGGTATTATGAGAAGCGGGCAGTATCCTAATCACTTTGCACCTTGTCACCCAGAGCGTGGCCTGTTCGGGAGCATCTGGGAGATCACTATCTTCCGCGTGAACACATCTTCCCGACCACGTTCCTCCCATTCACGCTCCTGTAAGTGTAAGTGCAAAAGCTGTTGATTCACTTCTTTAATGCCACTGAGTGTTTTGTCTGGCTCCGTCCACTCTGCCACCCTCAGGAAACACTGCTTTAGGGATTCGCTGATCTTAAAAAAAGAAGAAGAATTCGACCTTCATCCCAGTGCTATTTATAAACTGTTTAATGATTAATGTAGCTTTTAAAAAATTTCAATGAAGAGAACAAACAGGTTTTCACTTTTGAAACTTGAGATCACACAAATTATACAATAATACTTAGCTTTAAGTAGGGATGGGGGCATCAATTATAACTGTGCGGATTGATCTTCAATATTAGAAGGATTCCATAATGGCTGGTCCTCCTGTCATGTGACAAAGCAGATGATTTGCTCGACCATCATGATGTTGGCCCTCAGCATCATTTTAGGTGACAGTAAAGATATGGACACTTCATTTCAATATTTTTTTGTGGCTTATGTTAAAACGGCTAGCTGCTTTTTTGCATTACAAATGAGCTCTGTTAAAAAGTAAACACCAACATTTTTGGCAATTGTAAATTGTCTAATTAAAAAGCAAAGGAGGAGCTTATTATCCATAATGTACAAAAATGAATTTCAATATCAAGAAGAATACCTATCGAACGGTGAATAAATCTCAGGTTTCAAGATCAGCAATGCACAAATTTGGCTTTGGAGGAGACTAGAAACTAATTGGGAAAAAATGTATCTCTAAAACAATGATTGAGAAAGAGAAGTGGCTGCAGCCAGCTGCGTGAGACTCAGGGTAGCAGTGAGTGGTGAATCACGCTGTGGGCGGGAGTTCAATACGGCTTCAATTGGGCCTCAAATTGGAGCTTCTGGGAATTTAGAATGAAATTATGGCTCTCAGTCTGTACCAGGCATCTAGAACTTTCTGGTAGGAGAAAGCACTGTCAAAGGAGTTGTGTATTCTTGGGGGTGTAAGTATGTCAAGCAACTGGAACAGAGGTCCACGTATACAAAGAGTTCAACTGCAGAGGTAGGTGAGATAGGGTTTGTCGAGAAACATGGGTGAGAGAGGGCAGAGTTTCTTACACAGAGATCTTAAGAACAGTTAGGACTGTGTCTTCACTGTCATGTTTCGAAAATAAATCCCTTGTCTCTCCAAACATAGTCCAAACATAGATCATCGAAACCTGAAAGTGTCTGAACATAGATCCTAGTCAATGAAGACTGCCATATTCTGGTGCTTGATTAGTTTTACTGAACTCTCATACTTGTTCTGACTTGTGCCCAAAAGATTGCTCAGCAAGGCAGCCGTGGCCATATGCAGTAGGAGTGCAAGTATTATTGGAGTAGGCATTGAGGGAACTGGGCGTCACTGGTCCAGGCACTGTGAGAACTGGGCCTGGGTTCATGGCTGAGGCTTCAGGACCTATTCAGCTCTAGGTAAAAATAAATGACTCTCTGGGCCCAGAAGCTTAGGTTCATAATTCCAGTCGTTGGCGTGACTAAGGAAGGACCATCACAAGTTTGAGGCCAGAATGGGCATATTAGCAATTTAGTGAGACCCTGTCTCAAACAAACAATAAAAATCTGGGGATGTAGCTCGAAGTGAAGACTCTGTGTTCAATTCCCAGCACCACAACGAATTATAAATAAATAAAGTAAGTAAGTGAGTAAGTGAGTAAGTGAGCAATCTCTCCCATCAGAGATTGCACAGTTGAAATAAAAGAACCAAATCTGTGTTGGTTGCACATTTTTAAAGATCATTTCTCAGCAATGAAAAGGAGTGATTTAATGAAAACACTCTCCTAGATGGCTTCTCCTGGAAGTGTCTGTGGTGACATGCCACCCGGTGTTTTCCAGGCCCCAGTGGGCAGGGATGGAGAAGAAGCTGCCAGCTTGGACGTGAATGCTTTCATTTGTCATAATCGTTTTTACTCTTTGGATAAAACCTTGCTATCCAGGCCAAATGTCAACCACCATTTATCACTACCAATGCCTTGTTCATTTTCATAATTCAGGTTTTCAAGAACTGAGGGGTATTCATTGACCCTCCACTAAATGGAGGTAGGGTTGAAAGTTCTGGGTATGCTTTAAATTTTAAGCAAATATTATTGTCCATATATCTTTTTTTAAATGACACCTTCTCTGATTTCAACACCCAAATCAAGGGTGTATCATCCCATGGGATAAACACACGATAAAACTGTGAGACCCACTGTGATTCACTCTTCTCCACGTGGACTCACTATTGAAAATGACTAAGATTGAGGGTAGCTATCTGGGTATGTCAATGGAGAGAAGCTCTCCGAACATGTCTCCTCCTTGAGCCCAAGGTTTGGGTGCATCCCCTCACTGTTTGTGGGAGCTGTGGAACCCTATGACAGGACTCTGCTACCAGGAGAGGTCTAAGCCAGAGCTCTAAACCGAAAGGGTAGCAGGCTTGACCTTCAGCAAGTCGGAGAATCATTCTTGCTTTTAATGTTTCTGAATTTAAGTTCCACTAGATTCATTTGATGACGTAACTTTTATACATATCTTATGCTGATAACCAGATGGTATTTTCTTTCTTTCTTTCTTTCTTTCTTTCTTTCTTTCTTTCTTTCGTTCTTTCTTTCTTTCTTCACTTCATTTATCAATTAGTTAACACAAGGCATTTTGCCTGGCTAGAGGGTCTTAATAAAATAATAGCCTTTATGTATAGGGGCAAACAACAGCCTCCGAGTTGCTAAGTATGCTTATAGTATTTAGGGTCCTCTAGAAGAAAGGGATCCACAGAAAATACGCATATAATTATTTACTAGATAGATTTTCATGAGAGGTGGAGAGTCCAGAATGGTTGCCTACACACTGAGAACCCACAATCTCTAAGAGTTCCTCAGCCCAGGAAGGTGGACATCACAGAAAAAGCTAGGGGAGTGAAGGACTAGTCCAACTGGGACTGCCCAG
The DNA here is from genome assembly GCA_004027205.1 of Ctenodactylus gundi. Classification (NCBI taxonomy): domain Eukaryota; kingdom Metazoa; phylum Chordata; class Mammalia; order Rodentia; family Ctenodactylidae; genus Ctenodactylus; species Ctenodactylus gundi. The sequence goes on from PVKB01000695.1 coordinate 480,964, forward strand.
GTGCTCGCTCGGGGGGAGGACTGCCAGTGCACTGCTCCTAGGAAACTCGAAGAGACTGGAGGCCTGCGGACTGACGCCCTAAGGCAACACCAGCGAATGGCAGGCAGGAAAGACTGGAGCTCTTCCTTCGTTTTTCTTTCTTTTCTTGTATTGGGTCACAAGTCTGGTGCTGGCACCATCGACGACAAGGGTGGGCTTCCTCATGTAGTGTGCTGACCCGGGCTCCAGCCGCCCACAGCCACCCCAGACTGTGCCCCCTGAACTGCCTGCTGCCTACAACTCACTCCATCTTCTTCTTCTTGACATATCACTCCAAATTCTCACCATCCTATCACTGTTATTTTATTTTGCTCATATAAATCCTGCTTCATTCACCACCCTTCTCCAGTTTTAGAGATGCGACTCTGGAGTTGATAGTTGAATTCACGTAGTTTTCATTGCAGTCCCATAGTTCCATCGCAGGTGTTACTATATTGTACAGGTACTACAAGTTATGCACAGGTGGTTTACTAGCCTTCAAGAAAGTGCATGGGGGGACAGGAGTAGGTTACATGCAATTACTGCATCTAAGGACAGCTGGGTATCCATGGGAAATCCCGCAAACTGTACCCCACAGATATTGGGGGATGAATATTTTCTGCAAATATCTGTTTTAAAACATTATAATAAGTTTGAGTAAATCGCCCAGCACTTAGCATAGCTGAAAAAACATAATAGATATTTTGTGTATTGTGTCACTCATACTATCTCAATATCACCTGTCATTCTGGGTGGAACTGCACACTTTCAAACTAACTCAAGACTCGAAGCAAGAATTACATCACATTAACGAACTACAGTGGACATGATTTACGAGGACACCATAAAAATGTGCATACCATGAGATCACTTCATACAGTCTCTAATAATTGTAAAGTTTCCCTCTGAAAGAACATTATGAAATACCTATTCACCTCGGATTCATAGATGAAAACCGAGTTTTAGAGAAGTTTGTCCATTTATCCAAGGTGTCACAGTTAATAACTTTCTGAACTAAAACTTCAACCCAGGTATCTCACTTCAAAGACATTCTCCTGTCACCTCAACGAACACATTGCCTGCACAGGGATGACAAGCTTCCATCTTAGGATATAGGTTTGTTGTTTGAAATGGCCCAGTGTGATTTGGAGACCAGCCTATAAATAAAAGATTTTGGGCCGACCATTCCCAAGCCAAGGGATGACTATAGCAATAGAGGCTTTTCCAGTGAGGCTTTCAACCTGTTTTCTGTACGCAGTCTACTCTCTCAACCAGCTTTCCAGCTCATGGGCGCCCAGAATAACAGGCCACGAAAAGACGGCAATAATAAATCTTGAGATATCTGCCTGGCCTGGGCTGGAGCAGCGAAGCAAACTGCCACCAAGCTCCTCTTCTTTTCGCTTTCTCTCCTCGCTTGGTCATTCATGGAACATCTGCAGCTTGACTTAATCAAAGGCCGGAAGGGGAGATCAGAGGCCAAGGCATTCGCCGCTCAAGGCATGCTATGAAGGATGGCTGGTCTTTGATGGATTGAGCAAATGAAACACTTCACTCTCAAGGAGGTGGTGTTCAAACTAGAAGGACTAGAGAGAGCACAGCGTCTGTAGCTCACCCACAGCTTGCGAAAGTCTTCAGCAAATTCTTGACATGGTAAAAAGAAGAGGGCACTGAGCTCCAAAAATGAAGATGCTGGCAAACCAAGACAGCAAAAAGCAGGTGACACCTGACCACAGTGCTGTGCTGGCTTACCCATGACACCTGCAGATCCAACCGTTTGCTGTGACTCAGCTCCCTCTCTTGCTGAGGGAGGTATAATATCCCTGTCCTTGAATACCACTTAGGTGTGATAAAATGATCATACTCAATTTGGAATTTAACGAAACATAGCATATTAGATGACCACTAAAGAGAGCAAACATCACTGTTGTATTAGATAAGATATACGCTGTGTGATAAAATGTCACATGACAATAGCAACGTTGGCTGAGGATGAACACTGTGCCATGGAAGCTTGACAGGGTGGTGGTAGTGTACCCACAAAATCGTGAGGCCAGGAATGAACCAAGAGAATTATGTAGTGGTTTAGAGCTAGGACGTTCGGGTCAGTCAGATTCTCTTTCTGATACTTAATGGCTAATATGATTCCAGCATTCATGGGACATTCTAAAATATATATCTCCCAGATACTGAGAGAGATAGCTCTATCATTGTCTATCTATCTATCTATGTATCTATCTATTATCATCATCTGGCTGCACAAGCATAGATACAAACACACATTCACAAATACATTATTGTGTTCACCATTGAGCACAACTCAAAATAATGACTTCAGATATTGAGCTGAAGTGCTTAGTCATTAAGCCTAAGTGTCTGTAACTTTCAACTAGACAAAAAAAAAAAATAGTTCATAGGTTTTTAGCGAGGGTACTTAAAGAAAGATGCTTCTAAACTTAGGGATGTTTTATGCTTACATCAGTTGAAAATATCTTGGGAGCTGTGGATGTAGCTCAGCTGTTACACAGCTTGTGCAGCATGTGCAAGACCCTGGGTTTAACTCTCCAGCACCACATCGTAATTATCTGGACATGGGGGTGCACACCTGTAATTCCTGCTCTTCAGAAGCTGAGGCAGAAGGATTTCCATGAATTCAAGGCTAGGTCAAGCTACACTGTGAATTCAGGACCAGCTGGAACTACAGAGTGAGACTTTGATGAAGGAAGGAAGGAAGGAAGGAAGGAAGGAAGGAAGGAAGGAAGGAAGGAAGGAGGGAGGGAGGGAAGGAAGGAGGGAGGAAGGGAGGGAGGGAACAAAGGAAGGAAGGAAGGGGAAGAAGAGAGGAAGAGAGGGAGAAAAAGAAAGGAAGGAAGAAACAACATTTTAGGTTGAAAATAAACATAAGGCACCTACCCCACTGAACATACTTCAGCAACTCAGAGTGCTACAGAACAGGTATGCTTAGCCCATAGGCTGCAGATCACCCATGCTCACGAGGATGAGCTTATCACCTGCATGACCTTGTGGGAGAATGGAAACTGTGGCTGGCTGCTGGTGTCCAGATTCCCAAGCTATGCTTCTATCTCTTACTCCTATTCATGAAAAGTTACAAATCCCTAATTTGAATTATAATTAATATTAAATGCATATTGTTCTAGTAGTATAATAAAATTTTGAAGTTCACTAGTTGTTTCATAATTTTGGAACTATCTGTTCATTAAATCTGTGTAGATAAAATATGTATTAAATCCACATAAACTAATAACACATTTATGCCATTTAATTCAAAATGTGACATACTTTAAAATCTTCATCGATATTATGTATTACAACCACGATTATCAGCAAATGCCATAGAATACCTGAATTTTCATCATGATAGCTAACCATATCCATTCTACTGTCTACACCCCTAAATCGGTGTATTTTTCTTTAAACTAGGATGCATCTTACACAGTGGATAACATTCCTCAGAGTGAGTATTCTAGAAGAATCTTATGGAAATCTACCAACCCTTTGCTGTAACTCAGCTCCCTCTTTTGCTAAGTGAAGTGTAATATATCTCTCCCTGAATATCAGTGGGATGTAATAAAATGATTATCTTATGCACAAATACCAGAAGTCCTGAGATACCACTTCCTTTACAACCAAATGCCTGAGGCCAGTGGGGTCAAGAAGACAGGAACTAGAGAGCAGACTGCGCTTCTCTGTAACCTGCTACCTAGAACAAAGTAAAGC
>PVKB01000695.1:489716-505299 GCA_004027205.1 Ctenodactylus gundi
AAAATATCACCTATATTCTTCACAGCATTAGAAAAAATACTTTAAAATTTATATGGAACCAGAAAAGACCATGAATCTCTAAAGTAATTCTAAGTAGCAATGGCAAAGCTGAAGGAATCACAATTCCAGGCTTCGAAAAATGCTGCAAAGAAACAGAAATTAAATCTATGTGGTACTAGAATAAGAGCAGACAGGAAGAAAAGAATGGAAGATACTGAAACAAACCAAAACACCCTTAGTCAACTGATCTTTGACAAAGGGGCCGAAACAACCCACTGGAGAACAGACAGCATCTTCAACAAGTGGTGCTGAGAAAACCCAATCTCCACATGTAGGAGAGTAAGTCCAGACCTGCATCTCTCACCACACACTAATATCAGATCGAAATGGATCAAAGAACTGGACATCAAAACAGAAACACTGAACCTGTCAGAAGAAAACGTAGTTAAAACCCTAGAAGATACAGGGACAGAAAAGGATTATCTAAAGAAGTTGCCAACTGCACAAGAAATCTCAAAAGAATCAACAAATGGGACTACATTAAATTAAAAAGCCTTTGCACAGCAAAAGAAACAATCAATAAGGTGAAGAGACACCCCACAGAGCGGGGAAAGATATTCACCAGTAACACTTTAGAAAAAGTATTAATATCTACGAAGAACTAAGAAACATAAAACTCCCTAAAATAAATGACTTTATCAAGAAGTGGGCAGCTGAAATGAAAAGAAGCTTCTCAGAAGAGGTACTAAGGGCCCCCAAGCACATGAAAAGGTGATCTTCATCACTGGCCACCAGGGAAACGCAAATAAAAACAGCACTGAGGTTTCACCTCACTCCAGTGAGAATGGCCTACCCCAAGAACTCAAAACAAAACAAAACAAAACAACAACAACAACAACAGTGTTGGTGAGGATGTGGGAAAAAAGGAACTCTATTTCGTTGCTGGTGGGAGTCCAATCTACTACATCCATTGTGGAAAGCAGTCTGGAAATTCCTGAGAATGCTGAGAATAGAAATTCCATTTGATCTAACTACTGCTCTCCTGGGCATGTTCCCAAAAGTAGTAAAGTCAACATACCAAAAAGGCACATGCATGTCCATGCTTATGACAGTTCTTGATGGCAAAATCCTGTAAACAATCTTCCTGCCCATCTACAGAGGAATGGTTAAAGAAGGTGTTGTACCTATGCACAATGGAGTCCTACACAGCCATAAAAAGACAGATACGAAGCGTTTGAATGAAAACTGGCCCTCCCCTTGAGTCAGTAATGCTTAGTGAACTAACACACACACACACACACACACACACACACACACACACACACACACTGACCATAGATGGGTGCCCTCTTGTGAAATTCACAAAAATGTTGACAGGTAATAGCCCCAACATGAGTGATATGAAAAAAAGGGATGCAGTGGTCAGCTAGGAAAGGGATTAACCTCTGAAAAAAATGGGTGAACATAGATGCTCAGTGATTCCCCCAAACCCATGTCTCTAATATGTGATAGAATTTGGAATTCATGTCTATTTAAATGTAAAAATAAATCAATGTTAAAAAGCATAAATTATTGTGTTGGTTCAGAAAAATGAAGAAGAAATCCATAATCTTAATATTGAGAGAAAAAACTTGTAGATTCCATACAACTATTTTCTAATGCATGAGTTCGATATTTTTCTTCCATATTTTTATAATAAATACATAATAGTCCATAAAGGAATGTATCATAGATTAATTAAATATTTTCTATGTGAGTTTTCCACCAGATTTTGCCATTATCATTTTTGATAAAACTAGAAGTGATATATGAGTACTAGAATGTCACCTGCAAATCAAATTTATGCTAGCTTTTTTAAAGTAAAAAAGTTGTTTTCCTTTTCTTTCTTTTTTCCCTCTCTCTTTTTCTTTTTTCAGTTCTTCAAAACAATGAGATTGGCCTCCTGGGGGTATGAATTAGAGAAATTTTACCTGTTTTTCTCACTGATTCATTTGCTCAGATACTGTAGCCTTGCTCCTGATTCACACTTCACAGTTGTTAAACACACGTCACGCCTCAGAGATTCTGCTTTTACACAAAATCTCCTGTTCTGCGAGAACTCTAGGTAACAAAAGTGAAATAATTGAAATAGTTATCTTTTTCAAACCCTTAGTTTAAAAAAATATCACCTCAAAATGAATTCTCTGCTTTCGTCGTATTTCACCATCTTTCCCTGCTGCCCACGGCTTGATTAAAACACGAAAGCCTAATTATCTGTTAATTTGGAGCCACAGCTGATTAAAGTAGTCAGAACTCGAGCAGGTCAGAGGTTATCGTAGTGCATAATTAATTGTCCAACATCATCTTAATCAACATCTCTTCAGTTTGAGCGTCTTGCATTTCCTGGACGGGAAGGGAGAGGAGAGATGGGTGATTTAATCAGCTGTGCCCGAGTTGTCAGGAACGGATTTGGGGAGGCAGCATCCGCCTGGCTATGGGAGGAGGGGCTGACGTGCTTCAGCCTCCACAGCTTTGTAAGACACCGTGTGCGTCGCTGAAGGCGGGCGCCCCACGTGTGGCTCAGCGTTGCCTGACTCCGCAGCGCAGTCATTAGGCCCGAGGAGAGGCGCGCACACGGGGGTGCGATGCAACAAGATGTGAATCACAACCACAGAAAGCCACTGATTTCTACAGATGCCGAATTCACTGTGCTGACAGCGATGTGTGTTAACATACAGAAGTTTCCTTTTCCAAAAAATACCACAATAATGCGACCTGTCGTGTGTTTATACAGATGCAATAGGCCAAATCATGTAACAACACAGAGTATGTTTCAGGAAGAGACGACCTCACACAACCATGCAGAAACATGGAGTCGGCTTCCACGCTGTAAAACAGCGGTTCCCAACCTTTCTGAGGACAGGGCCTGGCTCAGTTGGGGACCGTGCACCCAAATATGGGGAAGGATACTTACTATGCAGCAGGCGCTGGGAGGAGAGCTTTGAGAAAGCCAGAGGCCACAGCGGGTGGAGCGCCACCTCTTGCCAAGCAGCCTTAGGGCGGTGGAAAATGTGTTGTGAGCCGAGAATCTGGTTCTAACCCAAACTCTCCAAACAAGTGCTGAGTAAGCGCGAGTCGGTCTTGGTGGGACTCCAGCTCCACTGGGCAGAGATCCATCAATCTCCTTACGAATGTAGAGACAGTTGGCCATTACTGCAGCACAGCCCCTGGGTAGGGCTGAGGTATAACAAAGTGTTAAATCACCGATGTCAGGCGCGGGGTTTGAGCTATAAAACCACAAGGAGAGAAGCCAGGGTAATCTGGTTGGGGTTGTTTTGGATCTGCAGTTCAGTTTTGGAAAATTTGTCTTTTTAGTAATGTGACATTGTCAGTCACAGAAATACATAACGTTGTTTCCTTTTCTAAATGTAAGGGGTGCTGTGTCATTGTTTTTCATTCATTTCAAAGAATTTTATAATTTCCTTCCTATTTTTCTCTTTGGTTCATTATCGAAGAGCATGTGGCTTCGTTTCCACATATTGTAAATTTTCCTTACTGTTTTTATGGGGTAACTTCTAATTTCCTTTTAGTTCAGGTGAGGGAATGTAGTTTGACTTCTGTTGTTCAGAATCACGGTGAGGCCTATGGCGAGGAGTGTCCCACAGGCTTTATGGGAAAATAGGGGCTTTGCTGATAACCAGAGAAGAAACAGATAAAGGCGTGTCAAGGTGAGTTCTGGTGCTCAAGTCTGCTGTGTCCTTGTTGATCTTTTCACATCTGTTTTGTCCATTACTGACGAGTGGAATATGGAAACATCACACTATGATTGGTTGAATGGTAGATTTGTCTCTTTTTTCTGTCAATTTCATTTTATGTGTTTTAGAGCTTGAGTACCACGTGCACAAAACAGTTGTGGATAGTGTGTCCATTTTATATGGTTGTGGGAAAAGTTCCTCTAGGAAAAACAAAGAAGGAGGAGGAGGAGGAGCAGGAGACTGCCTTGAGTCTTAACTATCTAGACCCCTTGCTCATGAATCTGTGAGCACATTTTGTGCCACCTATCTCTGTGGCATCTCACACTCAGTGGACCCTTCGATTATGTGTATTTCAATATTATTGAACACATCATATTGTAGTCTATAATTCCCAGTTACTTTCCTATCTAGAATTCCTATCTCCGTATCCACACTTTTTCAGTACAACGGAGTCACCTAGGTGAATATGTTTTAGAATGACACATAGTAGCTGTACGTATTTATGAGATGAATTTTTGTCTTTAGATTTCACAGGTTTCGATATACCTGCCATTGTGAGGGACGTGTAGCTATTCAAGAAATAGTTTTTTGAATGAAGAAAGTGAATAGCTAAATAGGTAAGACATTTTCTAGATGTTTCCTATGCGTTGAGCAATCCATGCTTTTTTTTTTTTTTTTTTTTTTTTTTTTTTTTTTTTTTTTTTTTTTTTTTTTTTTTTTTTTTTTTTTTTTTTTTTTTTTTTTTTTTTTTTTTTTGAAACAGGGTCTCACTCTGTAGCTCATGGTGATCCAGAACTCATTACGGAGCCCAGGTTGGACTTGGACTCACAGCAATCCTTCTGCCTCAGCCTGCCAAGTTCTGGGGTTACAGGTATGTGCCACCACACGCAGCTTATGTGGTACTGGGGAGTCAAACATCAAACTCAGGTACTTAACACTTGACTTAGTGTTTGCTAAGCAAGCACCTTAACTGCTGAGCCATTCCTCCAGCCCCCAATCCATGCATTCGTAAGATCAACTTAGCTAACCCTTTCTCGAGAAATGTCTCATTTGGTAATATGTAATCTTGAAGTAGTAATGTCGATGGGAGGATCACTGGCTCCAAAGTTAATATTTATAAGCTTGGGGAGTAGCTCAGTGACTGGAGCACTTACCTAGGAAGTTCAAGACCCTGGGTTTGATCTCTCAGCACCACATGGTAATTGGGGGAGGTGGTGCACGCCTATATTCTCAGAACTTGGGAGGCTGAGGCAGAATAAATTTCGTGAGTTATAGGTCAGCCTGGGCTTAATAGTAAATTCAGGACTGGCCTAGAATGTAGAGTGAGACAATGTCTCAAAAAATAACAATAATAAAACTTACAGCTCAGAATAAATGTATTTTCCCTTTGATTCATGTGTTGGAAAAGTTATTTGTATATTAATTGTAGTGTTTTCATTTAAAATGCAAATTATATTACTATTATTCAAATGTTACATTGCTATGGATGATTTCATTATTGATATATTCCTATTTTAGTTTTGTTGGTTTTTTTAACATTTTGAAGCTCAAATAACAAACTGTATGTAATACAAAATTTGGTCTTTCATAAGTGGTAGACGCAGGACAGTTAGTACCATCAGTCTAAATCTATACGAAGTTCACTGCTAGGAAGAAATATCTTTGTACACAAAGGAATGGTCTTTCTTCTTTTAATCTCCTCAGAGACTTCTGGAAGAATAAGCATCGTGTGCATGGGGCTGAAGTGACATTGGAGGATCACACGGTTGCATCTGCTCTTTGAGGAAAGGACAGACCTAATTTCTATCAATTCACAAAGAGAATGTTTGTCCCTCAGGATACATCAAAAACCCATTGGGAAGTTTTGAAGGTTTCAAAACAGCAAAACAATTTTGAGCACCTGTGCTGGACCGAAAACTCAGAATGGCTAAGCCATAGCTAGTGTGCAAGTGTGAACATCTTACTATCGACGAGAACCAGATAGAATGTATACAATCAAGCCCAGGACATATTATTTTATTAGCTTGTGGTCAGACCACTATCATCCTATACTTAATTTAAAATTGATGCAAACTGCTCTTTGATACACAAACCTTTCATAATTAAAAGATATTACTTCACTCACATAAACCATAGGCAATTTCCTTAGATCTGCTATAAATCAAGATTTTATTTTTGTTTCCATGACTGATTATTTTCTTTCTTTTTCTTTTTAATACAGGGTCTTGTTCTGTAGCCCAGGCTTAGTCCTGAACTCATTATGTAACCTGGGTTGGCCTTGAACCCATGCAAATCCTCCTGCCTCAGCCTCCTGAGTGCTGTGGTTACCACCACACCAGGTTTATGGGGTGCTGGGGAATTGAGCCCTGGGCCTCGTGCTTGCTAGGCAACCCTCTAACAGCTGTGCTATGTCTCCAGCTCTGGTTCTTTTTAAAATCTGTGTCCTGTGAGTCTAAAAGTCAGGGATCGCTTTCCAGGTTTCCGTGGCTTTGGGGAGGTTAAATAAATTAAACTCAATTTCTCACTCAAAAAAAAGACAACTGTTTCCTCTTGAATCAAATTGGTCTTCAATGTAGCTATTATGTGTTAACAGATACTTTTCTGTGAATGTAACTAAAAGTAGACAGCTTGACTTAGGAGAATTGCTGTGCTTTGATGCTCTAAGATATGCTGACATAGTTCCATTCCAAAAATAAAATCATTACATATTTAACCTACCTATTCAGTATCAATTTGGTAACGTATATAGCATAGAGGGGAAGCAAAGCACTCCAGAAGCAGTTATTTTGTTTTTAATTTCCACTGTGTTCTTACTGGACACTCAAAACTGTTTATCGCCAAGGTCCTTCCTGGCCAGATCAAAGGAGACACCCCCACCACGGTCAATGGGAAAAGGTCTATCCAAAGATAGCTCTGAGAAAGATGGCAGAATTAAAGGTGTGACAGCAGCTGTTCTTCATTTACAGAGGGCACATGTCTTTTGTACCACGGGACTGAAATAATTATTGGCTTTCAGAATGAGTTTTTTCATCTGCACAATAGTTTTCCATGCAAGTGTCCACTGGGAGCTAATGTTAGGTCTACTGGACTGGCATAGTTGTTAGAGACATTGGGGGTGGGGGGATCTCCACCAGGACAGACCCTCCTCCTCTGGGGCTCACATTTGCGTGTCTGTGTCTGGCTTTCCCTTTGCTTCGTGCCCTCTCCTGCCTCATGGTCCGCGTCGTTCTTCAGAGGGAAGGGTAAGAGTAAGGCACATCTTTCTCTAAAGCAATCCCTGGAAAATGAGTCTTTCCATTTAAAATGATCCACTGTTGGTACGAGTGACTTTACCTAGCTTTATCATCTTGTCCCTAAATTTGCTGAGTCACATAAGCAACATTCTATCAGTGCCTAACTCCTAAGTTTATTCTGAAGATTAAGTAAGAACAACAGACAAAGAACCGGTAGTAGTGCCTGTTCAGAGGATACAAACAGGACTAAAACATGCATTACCATTACTAATTTTATTTTGTAAGAATTACTGTGTAAATAATGTCCATCCCCAGATGTCTAGAACTGAATGATGTACAGTTAGGTTAACTTAATTCCAGAACTCCTAGTATGTCTTGTTTCTATGACTGGGAGTGACGCAAGCACGAGGACTCGCTCACTGACCCCACTTACGTGGCCAGCCCGGCTGCAGCCCTCCGCAGAGAATAGGCTTAGAAAGAAGCTCCCACCAGAAGAGACAAGGAGTGAAGCTACCTCTTTTGCAGCCCTCTGTACATGACATTAACAAATTAACTATGGAAAACTATAGAATTTATGTTTGTCATTTGCAATGATTGGTAAGCTAAATACGGACACACATTCTGGTCACTTCGTTCATTTCTTCAAGGAATAGTATTTCTTGGTCTATAGTTGGTGTCTGTAACTGTTAATTGATGGGAAAATTAGGTGAGTTGTCAGGGATTTCGGAGAAATAATTTAAGATGCATAAAATTTCCCCATATGCGATAAATATCTATGTGATCACTTCACTTTCTTATAAATTGTTCATGACAAGATTGCATTCTACAAATGGGAGCCATGGCAAACAGGGCTGAGATGGAACCCCAAGAATTATGGTAAAGGATACAGATATGAAACTCTGGATAAGGACCAGTTTGTCTTGAGATGACATCATTAGATTTAAAATCTGCCTGGTTAGGGAAATCTCCATCTGAATTCATAAGCTGTATCCACTCAGGTATGTCCAATGAGAGTTAAATTTCACGTCATCTATAAAGCAATCAGTTTGACTGAGAGAAGCTACTTCCGCTAGGAAGTAGAAAAGAGTAATGTGCCCTTCTCATCGTTGTTTCTACTCTTGTTTCTTCTTTTTTCTTTCAGAGGTTCACACAAAAACCTCCAAATGTACTCTTGCTAAATGAGTGTATCGGAGCACGAATGGAAGAGAAACTTTGTGGTAGATAAGTAAGTGAAGATAGAGCTGTGTGAATTAAGTAAAAGTTGCTCAAAGGTTTTTGTGTGAAGCCACGGTGGAAAAGGTTTGATGAGGACAAATTCAGGGACCTTCGACTGTGCCAAGCACCCACAGGTGAACAGAGAGCTTCCCTCTCGGTGTGTGTCCAGTTTCACCAGTTTTGATGCAGAGTTATTGTCAACTTGGGCCAAATGCAGGCTGTACCTGTCCCATTTGCAATAACTAAAAGCTGTGTCCTCGTAACATTTAAGCTATTAAAAGTCTCCTGCCAAAGTTTACACACTTAATGGAATCCAGATCAAGCACACTTCTGCAAATGGAACGGCTCCAGTGATCATAAAGCCAACCAAACTGTGCCACACTAATCCCTCTGAGTGCAGGAGAGTGTTTCCTCGAGCAACGGTGTGACCCCCGAGGCCAGACTCTCCCTGCTTGTTGAGGTACCCTTAAGCGAATGCCTCTCTGTTCAATGATGCCCTTTGGAGCCCTGCACCCTTGAATTACCCTCTCGCTGTTCTGTGCCAAGCACAGACTTTTGTCAGACATCCAACAAATATTTGCTAGCCTATGTTGCTTATTGAGCCTTGCGCTAACATCTTCGTTTAAAAACTTATAAAAATTATTTCTTCTCTATTCTGATGAACCAAATGAAAAGCAGATGTGAAAATACACAGTGCCAACATAACGTGATCGTTGATACAACAGAAATATGAGCAAAATAGTGATTTATTGCGATGCCCATGTTTATTTCTTACAAATAACTACGTGGCTACTGTATTTTTTACTTTCTCATATTCAGATTTAGGATTCTAACAATGAAAAGGTGGCTTTTTCCTCGTAATTTGGTGTTGTTGTTGTTCATGTGAAGATGTCATGTTGGAGAAGCTCTGTGATTGGCCAGGTGGCAACCAGTGAGAGGCGACTGGGCTAAAGAGTAGGTGTTCTGGCAGGGAGGGTGGCACCGATTCTACACCTCCTCCCTTTTTCCATTATTCTCACCACTGACACCCTCCCACACCTCTGCTTCCTGGTGCCCGGCACGACGCTTGACCAATATGCAATGCATGCTCTAATCTTGTGGGCTGTTAGGGTCTATGAGATCTGATGTGGAGTCCTGGAGGGGCCAATTTCTTAACCAAGCACACTTGCCTAAGTGACCTGAACCACTCTGGTCCCCCATTTGCAAGATGCGTACATAGCAACGTATCTCATTGTATTTTGAGTACAAAAGGGCTATATATATAAATCTTCTGCATAGTGCCTGCACAATCACAGGCTGCTCCACGAACATTTATCTCCTTTACTGCCCTTTGTTTCTTTTTCTTTCCAATTGAAAAATCTTAGCTCTAAACACTTCCGTAATGCTTACGTTCTGTGTTGACAGTTGTGTTCTTAGCTGTTGTCACATTAAAGAGTAAGGATTTGTGCGAATTGTCAGGTGTGAGGTCAGTGAGCTGATTAGTGCCCAGGTCAGAGCCAGGCCCCTAATGTGCTCCTCCGTCTCCCAGTGTCCTTTGTCCGAGACACCAGGAAGGTCCTCTATCTGCCCTTAAGGAAGCCTGGTTCTTTTGCCGCTTCACATCGAGCCTCACTGCGAAGCCACTAATCCAGAGGCGATTAAATGACAGCTGGTGGCAATGCTGGACTCACAACCCTGTGCGTTTCTTTCTATTTGACAGTCTGTAGAATCTGATCCTAGGACTGCCAAGGGAGAGACAGGTTTTCTCAGAAGACCTTTCTTGAGAATGCTAAACCTTTCTACATGGAACAACATGCTCCTCTCTGAGGAATATAAGCAAGATTTTCCCATGTGCCCTGAACCTTTACTTGTCCTTTTTATATGTAAGATCTTTGAGAGGATGTGAAGATTACAGTTTTGAGGGATTATTGTTTGCTATGCATTGCCACGGCACAGAACCACAGTGAAATGCTGGTGTCTGACATAGAAATGCTGCCTTTAGCAGGCAGCACTTGTAGTTTAGCCTTCTACTTTTTTAGTCAAATCTGACCACCTGATAAATAAGTACTAAAATGTTGTCTTGAGTGTGAACATCTATCAACAAAGTCACCTGTAATCAGTGTTGATTTAGAAACATGATAGTGCGTTGCGTGGCTAATGGCAGGCACAAAATGTGAGGGTAAAGTTTATACACTACAATGGCTTTCGACTCTGCTCGGCTGATACATTCACCTGCCTCCAGTGTGTCTGATGCTCAGTGTAACCTTCATGCCCTCAGTGCATCGTCTTTAGGGCATCGTCTTTTCTTTGCACATTCCAACCATCCACTGAAGTACGGCCGCCTTGTCCTGACTCTGTCACAGAGCACAGAAGGTCAACTGGAAGCAGAAAATCTTCTTGAGTGACGCTTTCTCTTCTCTTTGTCTTTACATTCATGGCCACTTTTTTTCCTTTGCTTGTCTCAGAATTACTGTTATGTTTGTTATTGTTTTTATTATTGGTTGTATTAGCTCTTCCGTCCCTGGGACACAACACCTGCCATTCACGATGTAGAGCTGAAGAGGTTTATCTTGGCTTACATTCTCAGTTTGGAATTCACTCCATGCATTCCATGGCATAGCAGCTGTGGAGCAGAAATGTCACGGCTGAAGGACACAGTGGAGTGAAGCTACTTGGTCCATAGCAGCTGGAAAACAGAGAAAGGGGGCAGTGCCAGAGTGAAAGAGGCCAAGCATGTGCATCTGTGGGCAGCCCAGGCTCTCCCACTAGTCCCCTGGCTGCTTCTTAACCCAACTGAGTTGACATAATTAAGGTTACCTGAAGCCACCCCAGCAGCAGGTGCAGCGGCAGCAGGCATCAGACCTACTGTCGGGATGTTCTGGTCCACAGCTCACTCTATGACCCCTTTGTTATGTAAGCTAGTGATTTGCCTGACAGAGGAATATCATGATTTGCAAAACAGGAATAATTCATATATTTTAAGAGCCTTTCTTGAAGAATAAATAGAAATGTGAATTCTTATCAGTACAGTTTCGATGCATAGGAATATTTCAATAAAAGGAAGCTGCTATTTTCTTGCTGACATAATCATTCTCACCCAGATTCAAGTGCTTTCTGGAGAAACGTTCTGATGGAAGGGGGATGCCCGGCTGCTCCGGGGCTGGGAAGGCCAGCAGCAGCAGCGCTGGAGTCTCAGGATTCAGCGATTTAAAAAATTGAAATACGATGAGAAACAACGGAGGAGACGATGGTTCAGGACAACAGAGGATTTCCTCAGGGAGGAAAGGAAATGGACAGAATGTTTAAGGAATCCAGAAGAGATAGTCTCTGCGATACATCCACTTCCCACCTCTGGAGCCTGTAGTTGTCGACTTCTCACGCATTTTCTGTAGTTCCTGTGCATTTTCATCAAGCAATATCATCATCTAATCTTCAATAAATTTGATGATGCAACTATGACGCCAAATAATTAAACCAGCTTCGTGTTATCGAGGCATGTTTACTTTTGCTTAAACATAGTTTGGTTTTTCATTTGCCCTAATAATTATAACTTCTGCTTAAGATCTCCTGCCTATCTCATTCGGTATCTCAAAAATTAAAACAAAAAAGAAAAGTTCCTGCAAGCCAAATTTCCAGACCCTTGTCTTCTTCAAAATGTGCACATGTGCGTTGACACAGTAGCTCTGCTGTGCGTGGCTGTGGACTTCTAATCCCATCCTCGTCCGGATCAGAATGAGCCGACGGAGTCCCTGAAGGTTAGGCTACCCTGATCTGCTCCTCATCTGGCTCATCTCCTCTGTCAGAAATTCACCGAGACGAAGCAATGACACATCATCACACTACATGACCCTGTCCCCTGCCCGCCGCCCCAAAGCGTTTAGTGACAGAGGAATCTTGGGCTCCAAAAGGGCCTCCTGCATTGGGAGATCCTGGGAGAAAACGGGAAGCTCTCCTGTTTGTGGGAATGTGAGCCCACAACAGAATGTGAGCTTACCAACAGAATCAGAGGGCAGTCTGTTTAAACATCTTATCTCTCTTCGGTATCACAGGTTATCTTTAGGCAAACATAATTTTATGGTATATATTTGCTCAATAACTCTTGGTTTGGCCAAATTGTCCCATGCATTTCCCTTTTTGGTATCATATCATTTCATTTTTGTTATATTTTATAGATGTATTTGAAGAAGAAGAAGAAAAATAATTAGTCAAAGCCTGCACCAAGGTTTCTACAGGAAAAATAAATAAATAGATAATACAGAGGAAAATTTATTAAAATGTTCAACATCTAGAATCCACAGGACACTCAAAATGAAGGTTTTCCTGGCAGACGACAAGCACACAAAGTAATTATTTGCTTTAATAAATTGTTTAGAGTCTGCTAAAAATACTATCTGCATTAATTAAACATCCACATTCCATCTGAATTTAGAAAAGACAATACAAA
This sequence comes from Ctenodactylus gundi, assembly GCA_004027205.1. Classification (NCBI taxonomy): domain Eukaryota; kingdom Metazoa; phylum Chordata; class Mammalia; order Rodentia; family Ctenodactylidae; genus Ctenodactylus; species Ctenodactylus gundi. The sequence goes on from PVKB01000695.1 coordinate 502,322, forward strand.
TTTAAAATACATTGCATTTCTTGAATTTTTTAATTAAAAATAATTATTCACTCAGCACAGAGACAGACAAATACCAAAACTAATTTTAATTAAAAACCAATGCAAATGCATTTGTATAAAAATGGCCTGGCTTTAGAAAAATGACTCTGAATTTTAAACAGGCAAACTGAATGAAATGTGCTATTATTCTCCTAGTGACAAGATATATAAGCTTTCAGTCAGAAAGCATTTAAAGCGTATTATTTTTTCCTCTCTGAAGATATTTTGATTTGCAAATTGCCTTATCACAAAATAATCTGGCATTTGCTATTCTCTTACCTTTTTGCTCTATTCTTTAGCTGATGAGAGATTCTCTATGCCTTATCTGATTCTTACAACAACCTTGTGAGGTAGGTAGAAAAGTATTTTTCTCCTTGTTTTATATGAAACAGGATTTTCCAAGGTTAACGTAGCACAGAGGTAGCAGAGCCATGATATTAATCTTATGACCCTGTGGGTTTTGCTCTCTGCTATTTCTTTACTCTTGACATGATACAAAAACAATGTACGTACTCCATACCTCTTCAGGACATTATGCCAACCGTGCCACAGGTACAGCTTGCATTGTTAAGACATATGAGTGACCAAAGTTACAAAAATTACATTAGAATCTGTGTGTTCTGTAATAAACTGCAGAGAAGTAGTATATACTAATTATCCCCATTTTTAAAAAATCACAGATAAAGCAGCTAAAAAATCGCTGGAAGAAAAACAGAACTCCCGCCCCACATTCTACCAAAAGCAAAAAGAAAAAAGAAAGAGAAAAGAAAAGCCAAGGGAACTTATTAACTGATGTCACCCATCGTGGTTGATCAATGGCTTCCATTGTTTCACACGGAGAAATGCTCTCCCTACATAATTCTGCACAGAAGACTAACAATTTAACGTATCAGTGACTCAGTGAGATAAGCTATAACCCTTCAATAATCATCTTGTCACCACAGTTCTCGATGCCAGAATGCTAGAAATATTAACAAAGATTTAATTTCCACATTAAAATTCTTGTTTGAGATGGCTTAATATTTCATCCTATCAATTCAAAAAGATTAATATTTACTATAATCTGCTTTATCTCAAAATTCGATACACTGCTCTGAAGACATTATAATTTAGTTGCATTTGACATGCTCTAAGAAGGCCATAGATTAAGTCCCTGATGTGTATCATTAAACAACGCTGTACTGGCCAGTACCCAGCAGAGAGAAGAGTCCTCTGCCGTGATGTGCTGTTAAGGGAAGAGTAGTTTGTGGGCAAAGCATCATGGTCTGGGAAGACACCGAGCAAATGTGCAGGATGAGGCTTTCACTGAGCACAAGCCCTGGGCACAGGCAGCCGTTCAAGCCTGGCCTTCAAAAGTTTAGAATCGTCTCTCTAATATGAGAAACCAAGGTCACAATTATTTCATAGAACTCATGATGGAAAGTGGAGGGGAGGGGGACGTGTGGGAGGGTTGAAAAGGGAGAGGGGATGGTTTTATGATTTTGCAATGATACGTATATGTGCAAAATATTCAAGATCGATGTCAACATTATATATTGCATCTTTACTTATCAATAAAATGGGGGAAAATGCCTTGGTTCTCACAGGGCTTCCATTTGGTGACCAGAGGGGCAGACTGGGCCGGATGCCACAGCGAGTCTCTGTAGTGTGGGGAGCTGCCACATGCCCCTCCTCTTCCTAGGGACAGTCACGCCCAGGGCACAGCTCCACCACGCCTTCCCAGGCCACCTCACACCTAAATGTTTGGCCTCTCCACTTACTTAACAGGCTCAGGGGCACACATGCACGAAGAGACCAGGAGGCGTGAATGAGTAGACCGAAAGTTCTGTCCACTTCATTGCCTTCGTGAGGACTTTTCATCACTGGAAAGCTTCAGTTTCCTCACCTACCACATTAAGACAATGATCCATCTCCTAGGATATTTACAGTACCTAAAAATCCATAGGCTTTCCATCCCCATGTTCACTAGGGAGATTGGCCTGCAGTTTTCCTTCATAGTTAACACTTCGGTTTTACTGTCAGAGTAATACCAGCTTCTAGAATGAGCTTGGCAATATTCATGCTCTTCATGGAACAGCTCGAGAAGTATCGGTGACACATAGCTCTTCTCTGAGGTACTGGTAGAATTCTTCAGTGAATCCTCTGGTCCTGGCCTTCCCTTTGTAGATAAAGACTTTATTGCTGCCTCAATTTTCACACTGGTTCTTTTTCTTCTTTTATTCATCTACAATATTCACATCTCCCTTTGTTCAAAGTCTATCGTGTTCCAATGATCTGCTGGAAAATTTAATGTTTTCCCATCAGGTCTTGTAGACCTCCTGCCTACAGAGAGGGAACGAAAGCTTTCAAGTCGACTCTTAAGCCTCTTGTCCCGATGTAAGGCCTAGAATGTAGAAGCTCCACAGGCACTAAAGGCCTGAGCGAGTGAAGAGGCCAAAGAATGGATGGACAGCTCCGTCCTCTATCAGTCACGGATCCTATATTGTGTTGGATCATAGTAAAGCAATCTCGCTCTGTGTGGAAGAAGGAGAGTTTATAAGTGACTCTTTGTGTATGTGTGTGTGTGTGTGTGTGTGTGTGTGTGTGTGTGTGTATGTTTCACAGAGGAACAGGGATAATAGCTAGCATTTCCTACTAGCTATTATTTCAGAAGATCAGAATGCTGATGGAAGTGAATGCGACAGGCCAGGTCCAAGAAGTTTCAGATACGAAGGACAACTTTCTCGACAATTGGTCTAAAAGCCATGCTTACCGCTTTCTGGCAAAAAGTGTGTTAGCATTTTGCCCTTGTTCAGAAACTTTGTCAGATACAGAGTGTAAGAGTGGTGGACTACTTAACCTGTTGAGGGAAATCTCCAAGTAGCCCAAAGTTCAGGCTGTGGAAAGGGTACTGCTGGCAGCTTTTAGCCAGCTCTGTACTGAAAAGCAGGAAAACATGG
>PVKB01000695.1:505399-553801 GCA_004027205.1 Ctenodactylus gundi
AAAAAAAACAAACAAACAAACAAACAAACAAAACAAAAGATTACTTGAGGATGTTTCAGGAATCATCAAGATCCTGTCCTCACCAATTAAAGGGCGGGAAAGGAAAAAGACCTTGCTCTGAGAAGAATACCCCAGGACACCCAGTAGGGCCAAGGATAGAAGAGTTTGGGCCAGCCAGGCCTCCTGGAGTTCATCCATCCAGGAACTTGGAGGCTGCTACAGCCCGAGGCCAGGTGGGCCAAGCTACTGCTTCAGTCAGTGGCAGACCTTGGCCTCATCCGTGTGGTGCTGGTTCCTCAGGCCTGCAGAGTGCAAGAGTTGTGGGTTCTTGGAAGGTTCCCCTGGGAGGGGAGTGCCGAAGCCTAAGGTGCAGTGGGAACCCCAGAAATTCGGAGATGCTAAAAATGCAGATAACTGACTGAGGAAAGGAGAAAAGGTAGAGGTTATAGCCAGAGACAATGTTGGAGGGGCAGAGCCAAACATGTCCTTGGGAGCTCACACGTTGCCACAGTTACTCGAAATGCTAGACATGGAACTACAGGATTTAATCCTTACCTTTCTGGGTTTAAAACTTGGTTTTATCCAGATGTTTACTGTCCTCCTGCTCCTCACTTCTGGAATGGGAATGTTTACCCCATGCCGTTGTATATTGGAAGTGTGTAACTTTTTAGTTTTCACGGGAGTTCACAGTTAATAATTTGCCTTTTGTCTCAGAGGGGACTTTGGACTTGGACTTTTTACAAGTTTTTGAATTAACACTTTGGCAACTCTCAGAGGAGGACTAAATGTATTTTGCATAAGAAGGTGGAGATGAGTCCTTTGAGGGCTGGGGGTGGGAGGTGGAAAATGCTACGGTTTGGATCTGGAATGACCCCCCAAAGCCTCACGTATTGGTAACCACGTACTGTTGGAAGATAGGACCTAGCTGGAAAAAGCAGATGTTTGGGGTTTGATCTGGAAGGATCGCATCAACTTGAGAAAATTGGGGTTGCACAGGGCAGGGCTTTCGGGTGTTATTGACTTGTGGGTCAAAAAGTGAAGGAGAGGCACCCACAACAGGTGTGGGAGGCCTAAGTAGCAGCTTGAGGTTAAGTAAAGGAAGAGAAATGGAACATCATCGCAGCTTCTTCCTGGGAAAGCATTAGCGTCGTCTGAATCTCCACATATTGACTGGTTTGTCGTTTACTTCCTTTCTGTCTGCAGTGCCCCAGGCAGCTCTCCAGCCTCTGCCATGTGCTTCCACTGTTGCTGGCTGCCTATGAATGGGCTGTGTGAGGCCGTCTTAAACTGGGAGCTAAGCAATTCTTTTCTCACTTAAGTGGTAAATGTTGGGTATTCCATCCCAGCAGTGGATAAGAAACTAAGACACAGCAGTGCAGTGCTGAGCCCTGGCCTCATACATGCTTCCTTCGGCACCTGACTCACTGATCTACTCCTTTTCCTGCTGCACCAACGTGATAAATCTCAGTCATGCCTTCCCAAGACTGCTTCCACATACCCCCCACTCTACACTACTCAGCTTCTCCCAGAATTCCTCCTTATTTTAATCCAAGGACCTGGCACCTTCCCTTTTCCTGAAAAGACAATTCACCACTCTCATTCATAGAGAAAGAATATTTTCTCTTTGTGTCCGTGGCTGAGTCTACTGACTTTGAAGGCAGATGGGACAAAACTGTCGTCTGATATTAGTTCCTAGAGCCCAGCACGGTGCCTGACCTACAGCAGGGGCCCAGGGCATGTACAGAGTATGCAATGGTGACGTTGAGACATGCCGAACGGCTGCAATGACATCAGGCCTCACGGAGCAAACACGGTCCTGTTTAAGGGACAATACACTTCAGAATGAGCCATAATTTTTCTGCCCACTTACCTCCATGGATCCATACGAAGAATAAACTGCTAAAGAATAAACTTCAGTCTTTTCAGCCCAATGGCTTATACTCTGTCCAAGCCTGAAAAATGTCTACCCTGTCTCCTTTCACAGCACTTCTGTTCCTGCACCCAACTGTAGAAGTAGTAGGTCGATTGCCAAGAGATTTGCATCCCTGTTTGAATGTATACAGTCTGTTCACACAGGCTGGAAAGAGCTTTCCTTTTTACCATGCAGCTTTTCAAGAAGCTAAAAATGTCCCTTCCTGCGTGGAGACATCTCACGTCTTCGGCTACAATTCTGGGCTCCCCCAACCATTTTGTCTTACTCCGATTCCATTCAGATTCCAATGTGCATTCTCCATCTTCGGCTGATTACATTAAAAAATCTTAAAGACAAAAATCAAACTTTTACTTTAAAAAGCCTCTGGCTTTCTCCTACAGCTCAATCATGACACCATGTGAGTCTCTCTTTTTTTCTTTTTAAAATACAAATTATGCCCTTTATTCATGTGTTTCTTTGGGTTCCAATATTAGATCCTCACACCTTCTAACATAAACTCAGCGTATCTGCATGCACATAACTTATTGGTGTGCATATGTTGATGCAGTGCTCTTAAAGCTAAAGTTCTTTGCAGCTGAAAACGTCAGTATTTTCTCGTATCATTTTGTTGGCAATTCACAACAAACTTTTGAAGAAAGGAAGAGGGGAGACCAATTTCATCTTACAGCAAGCAAATAGAATCTCTGAGAATTGTGTTTGCTCTGCGTCACATGGGTGGTGAAACGGGAGCAAAGCACTGGAACAACTTCTAATGATGTGGCATGCGGAACATTTAGTTGCTTCTTGTGTTCAGAAAGGGTACAGGACGAAGATGGCTTTATTACCCATACAGGCAACACAGTCTCCTGAGGGAGAACTATTCAGCCATTGTTAGATATTTTTTGGTCTTGAAGAAAACCTGATCTATGTCTAAATGGTGAACGAAAAGGTCCCCAACTATTAATTTATGAGTCTTAATTAAGTTAAAGATTCTGAATTCTAAGGAAAGCTTCAAATAATGCCTCACATTAATTGAAGGAAGAAGTTAATTTAAACTTAGAATAATGTGACATGGGTCAGAGATACTCTCCAAATCTAATGTGCTGCCTCAGGTGGATCATTTGACCTGTCTGAAAATGAGTTTTCTATTTTTTTTTTTTTTTTTTTTTTGGTTAAAAATGGGGAAGTTGGAGGAATCTAGCTAATGATGTATATAGGTGTGAGCTGAGAAGTAAGTTCTCCTTCAAAATGGCTCATTCTCTTCATAAATGATTCATCCAATCGAGTTCCCAAGAAGAACATTTATTTCAGTCTAGCGATGCATTCATTCAGTATGCATTTTTCCAGTAATACAAGTTTCAATAGTTAATGAGCCGTGATTTTTTTCTAAGAGTGATATATCTTCATCTTCCTCCAGCTTTAATAGAGAAACAACACCTTGCTGTAATTTACTTAAAAAGGAGGCTGCGAGGCACTTTTTATTTAAAATAAAGTTTCTTAAACATCAGACTTCACTAAGAACTGCTTCCAAATAAAATTTAGGTGGGGTCATACATGTCACTTTTGACTCAGAAAGCTGATTTACATGTAAAATTGAGATTACATAACCTCATTTTCAGTTACAGGAAATGATGAACGACAGTATAGGTCTCAAACCTAGAACTTAAAGCCACAGTGCCCACATAAATGTAGTAGCCAGCAATCATAAAGGCAGGTGGCTAAATAGCATAACTATGCTTCAGCTTAGGGCAAAACACAAAATTTAGAAACGTTTCTAAGTGGGCGTTTCTTTTGTGGTCCTTTGCTTATCTCTCTTATGACCTTTATTTAGAGACAGCATGCCCATTCGTCCTTTTAATCCAATGACAGTTTCGGCTTCCCTGGCGTGATGGTCTTTACTGTGAACTCGAGTTTGTTTTCCTTAACCACTCCAGCAGCAGCTCTGATTCTGCAAGCCTTGTAACAGAAACGCTCGTGTCCCTGGTCAGCTCGGTTAGCTCCATGCTGTACTTGCTCCATAAATTCAGGAAAGAGGATTTGAGGACACGGATACTGAGGGAGATCAGGTAAAATTGTCTGAGTAAACGACATGTGCATCTGAGAACATTCGTACGCTATAGGGAATTAGTCAGGTGCTGTTTGATTCATAAAATCATCTTTGATTTTTTGAATATACATACATCAAAACGTGTGTGTACACATATATTTGCATATGGACAAGAATATGTGTGTCTATATAGATGCACATAAGTGGCTATGTGTATGTCATATATGTGTTCATGCATGCTCAGGTCTGTATGAATCTGGTGTCTATTTGCATAAATGTTTTCTATGTGTACGGATTAGGTATGTCCACTTTTATCGTGTGTTCTCTATGTGCCAGTATTTCGTACGAATGTGTGCTCGTGTTATTCTTTGTATCTTTGTACAGGTTACAGATTGAACAGAGTTTATTGACTCTTACTGGGCAAGAATCACAACCCATTTAACCTCACACTTGACCCACGTTAGCTCTTTTATACGTCTTCCTGCCTTAGCTGGCTTATTGGCTCTAGAACTTGCCCTGAAGGATGCCCACCCACACAGACGGTTCTCTGTTGGCTTTCTGCTTCATTCTGTTTGAGGGTGGGAAAGCTTGGTAACGTGATGTCCAAAGCTCTCTGGATCAAGGTCACACGGATGGTGCTCGTAACACTTGACTAGCTCCACAGCACGGACTATCCTGCATTTATTTATTTATTTATTTTGCCTAATCACTGTGTATTCCCAAGCATTTGATTCAATTTCCACATCAGAAATTTCCCCTGGCCAATCCAAACCTCACTTTGATGGGAGCCTCACCCTCACCAAGAGCCACAGTTCTACCAATCAGCTGTGTTTCTCCCCCGCTCTCATCAGCTCTGGGGTCCTCAGTGGATGTCTGCCTGCCTGTTGGAACAATTCAGGGCATGACTCTGAACTTTCCTAACATTGATTTTCCTGTTCTAGAGCTTCTGATAGCAATGACAACAAACAAACAAAAAGCAAACGCGTAACTGTGTGTTTGTTTTCAATGAATAGCTTTTCAGATTTTTTTGAAAATAGTGCACTAAATAGCAAGAAAGTTGACATTTAATGTGTCTTTGGCTCAAATTTATATTGAGGTGAGAAGATATCACTGTGGAAATCACCATCAACATAAGTCAGATGCAGAAAGTATCATGTGTCCCTCCTCATGAAGGAACCACAAAAGAAAACAGGCAAAGAGAAAAGAGAGGAAGGTTATTTTAGAGAAGAGAAAAGGAGAAAGGGAGAGGAGAGGAGTGTACTGGTGGGACACAGGGAGTGTGAATACAATAAAAATACACTGTGCACTTTGACCCCTCCACACAGAAAAGGAAGTTCCACGATGGCGGACAATGGACTGGGGAAATGTTTGAAGTATATGATGCACATGAGCAACTCTGCTAACATGAAACCCAGCAATTTCTATAGCTAATAAGGAGTAACAAAGATGTGAAAAAAACAGGAGAAAGGGAGAGGAAAATATAGATAGGGCTCAGAGATGGAAATGGCCTCGGGTGCAGGTCCCAAGGGTTAATTTTGTGTTCATTTGGATATTTAAAGAATGCTGACAATGTAATGGCTTGACATTTCTGTGGTTCTGGAGATGCTGTATCGCATGTGATATGTCACTACAGGTGCATTTTTGACTACCCAAAAGGTTTTCTGCCAGTCTTCCCTGCTGAAGATCTCTGCACTACCAAGGGACATCCCGTTTCAGGAACTTGCCCAGGTGCGGGCATGCCACTGTCGCATTTCCTTCTCACAGTCCCAACGTGCTGCCGAGAACTAGAGCAAAGCATCACCACGCCGCTTTCCCTGAACCTGAGATTCCCTTGGGATCCTTAGCACAGTCTAAATTCAAGTGAACTTATAATAAGTAGCAACAACAACCATAGAAACTGCATTAAAATGCAACTATGAAAGACTTTGTACAATAATTACATTTTTAAAAAATAAGCACATAATCTGGCAGTACCATGCTATGGAAGGTGTTTTAACACCGAGGTTTGAGGAGACACTTCTCCCTCGTGCGTGAATCATCTGTCAGGCCAGAGCCAATTCCTGGAGAACCCAGACTTCAATTGTCTGGGCTAAAACCTTGGAGCGATCTCGGCGGAGCTGTTCTCAGAATCGAGTCTGACTCAGTCTCTTTTGTACTTTGTCCTCTGTGGTTTAATGATATTTAACTCATTCCTGTGGGAAGAGGAGAAGCAGAAATGGAAAGATTAGCATAGTTCTTGTCTGTCAAAGTACAAATCAAACTACGATGTACCCTATCAGTGCTCACTTGCGCCTGTGTTCTCCTGGCGCAGCCTGCACAGGCACAGCCACGGGGGTGTGGCCATCCAGCCATGCTTGCAAGAAATAGGCAAGTCCGTGTGGTAACTGAAGTCCGCAGCTCTTCATTCCATATTCAGGCTCTTCTCATCTCTCTTCTCCCCCCTAATTAGCCAACCCTCGCCTGCTCACAGTCATCTCGTCCCATTTATCATGCTTTATTCTCAGTTCCAGAATACGAAACACAAAACAACTACAAAATCAAAATATAAAATCCAGCGAAGTCCTGCCCATCCACTGGGCTGGTTGCCTTCTCTGCGTGGCTGTCTAACAATGATTGTGTCTACAAGGCTCCTTGGTCCATTGCATCGTGTTTTGTGGTGTTATGGTTTGAGTCTGGAACGTCCCACAAAAGCATCCTGTATTTGGAACTCGACTGGTTTAGTGATCTCCCATGTTGAAGGCAGGGCCTTGTCAGGAGGGGCAGCCTCCTGTGGGTGTGGCCCGTCACTGAGCATGTGCCTGGGAAGAGTCTGCTCTTGCCTCAGCTTCTCCCCACGGCCGTCTCCTTCATCTTGCAGTGTGGTGAGCAGCCGCTTACCCCCAGACCCTTTCGCCATGCTGCCTTGCTAGCCAACCATGAACAGACCGACACCTCTGAAATGTGAACTGGACTCCACCTTTCCTTTCCTAAGCTGTGGATGTCATGTACAGTGATCAGCGATGAGAAAGTAACCAGGACACACGATGTTGCATCTCCGTGACCTAAGCTGATGGGCATCGGGTATATTTTGACCCTGATTTTATGTACCTTTGATGATAATATGCACACAGTAGGTATTAATTAACAGTCAATAGAATTATTGTGAACACACACTCACAGTTCTCCTATAATATTCATAAAAGTCAAAAGGATGAACAGCTTTATTTTGAATTCCTGAACTGGCTCCAGAATTAACACTTCATTATGGGTCATCCTCAATTTTAAACACACTGTCATTATCACAGTTTCTTTTGGTGCTAGGACAATTCGTAAAGCAGCATGACAGTCACAGATTGATTACAGTGCTGTTATTTTGAATCACATACGGAGTGATCTGATGTCATGCCATCAGGAAAAAGCTAGCGGCCATCACTCCATAGACCTTACCGGCAAGGGAACACTTCTTCACTGATTGTCATTGAATTGCCACCTGACTTTATTCAGCAGAGCCTGTTCGTGTCCATATCGTCAGTCTGGTCCAAATGGGAAAAAATATAGACAGGTATCCTAAAAGAGAAAAAGTCATATACTGACTGCAAGGCAGGATTTGAAGATCTGGCAATACAAAGCAGAAACAAAGAGAAAGAGGTTGGAAGTATTAACAGCTGGGAGCCCAGAGGGGGGTCTGGAAGCTGGGGTTTGGGCTTCGAGGTGGGAGGCTTGGCACCTGGCGTGAGCATCGCTGGAGAGGGGCAGAAGGCAGGTCCTACGGTGAGGAGCTTTCCTGAGCATCAGGTAGCAAAAGCAGGAATGGATGTCAAGCAGAAAAGGAGGCGCCCCTCATTCTCTGTCTCCCAGCTGCCTCCAGCGCCACCTACTGGCACATGACAAAATGGAGCCAGTTTTCAAGACAACTCTCGGGATGGTCCCAGCACCGAGAAACCAAGTATCGAATTCTGAATTCGCTGACCACGAACAAACTGGCCCAATGCTTTGGTATTTCAAAATACCGAGGGGAAGGTCAGGAGGTTTCATCAGAACAGGCTTTCGAAACAGCATAAGCCACGGACAGATTTCCTTCAAAATGATCCTCAACTTCAGGGTTCTCCCACAACTTGAAGGACAGTGGGGTGTGTGTGTGTGTGTGTGTGTGTGTGTGTGTGTGTGTGTGTGTGCCTTGTGTGGATGTGTGTGTTGCACAGTACGTACCACAGAGAAGCAGAAATTAGGAACCTAAGGTTTGTGTTTGCTGACAGCATGTAGTCCTACCGAAGCGACCCTTAGCCTGTTCCCTTATCTTTCTGAGCATCAATCCTGCACCTGCTGATGCGCATAATGGGTTTCCTACCTAACAAGATTAAATCACACGGGGGGTGGGGGGTAGATACTGAGCATCCACAATACACAAGATAGTGCCTTAAACACTGGGCCTGAAATAATAAAAAAACAACAGCCAAGATCGGCCACTCCAGAGGTTAGAATGAAGTGAGGAAAGAGACACTAAGACAACGACCTAGAGAAAGTAGACGGAGTTGGGTCTCAGAGAGAGAGGAGCCTCTGGTTTGGATCTGGAATGGCCCCCAAAGCCTCATGTTTGGAAATCGATTCAATCATCGGGATCAATCTATTGATCTCCCATGCTGTTGAAACTTTGAACCTGGGGAGCAGAGAGAGGTAGGTCGCTGGGGCTTCACTAGAAAGGGTACAGCCAGCTCCGCCCTTCTCCTCATTCTGCTTCCTGTTTGCCACGGGACGCGTAGCTATTGTCCAGTTCTGGCGGACTCTTCTGCCACTGCCAGTTCTTCCCAAGTGGACTGAAATCTGAAACTGAGCAAAAATCAGTCTTTCGCCCCTCAAGCTGTGAGTGCTGGGCACAGTGTCCCAACAACCAAAGCTAACTAAGCACCTGCTTGCGAGTAAGCACATCCCCACGGTAGGATATACTCTGCTTAAAAACTCGGGCAGAGCGAAGCAAGCTCACTTGGCGTGGGATCAGAAAGAAATTCCCAGGAAGGGAGCGGTGAATGAAAATTCCCAGGATGGCTAGACGGTGCTTGAGGGAGAAGGGATGGGGAGAGTGTAAGGGGTGGCTCATTTCACCTGGGAGGGGTGTGATGGTGGGGAGAGCCCAGCACGTTCAGAATCGTAAAAATCCATCGGAAATGCATATCCCTCTGCCCCAGTCCGAGTTGCTGCCCACCCCATGCATTAACCAACGTAAGGAAGAGCCGAGCGGGAGGAAAAAAGGCGCCAACACCTTACTGTGTATGTTCTTTCATCAGAAATTTAAATTGTAATAATAACGTGGGCTTAAAAGGTTTGATTGCTTGATCACAGCAGCTTGTTAATTAAAGGTGCAAAAGGAGGATGATTAGAGAGGGTAAGTTTGCACCTGAGGGAGAAATAGGATTAGTTTGCCTGAGAAATCAGATTAGTGTTCCTGGCAACAGGCCAATTGCAAAGAAGAATGCAGATTCTCCTGAGAAATAAAATGTGTACCTTTCCAAGCGTTCTGGGGAGGACAGGTCTTCCTGAACATGTCCAAGGGCAGGGAAGAAAAAAAAAAAAGACTTTCTGCTGCTCACCCTTGACGTTGACTGGATTCCTCAATATTAAATGTGTGACTTGCTAATTGCTCTTGGTGGAGATAACTGGGTTTGGGATTTATTTGGCTCAGGCAAGTGCAAGGTTGTGAGATCACTGACACCTCATGATTAATGAGGAAGGCTAGTTTCACATCTTCTGTTAGAGAGATTTGGGTCTTGTCCCATCCTTCGAGCCCCTCTGGTCTTGGATCACATCAAACACAGTGGCGTGTGTTTCATTAAGCGAAGCAGGCTGGTTTCTGGAGGGATGATTAAGAGAGAGATGGTGAGGTGGGGCTGACAGAGAAGTCAGGGAAATGATGATAAAATCCAGCATGTTTACAATAGCCGAGAGGCAGTGTGGTGAATTGAAAAAGCGGGATCTTGGGAGCGAAACAAGCCTGAGTTAGACCTGCCTTGTACAGGTAGGAATCTTGTGGTTGTGGGTGAATTAGTTTACCTCCCTGTGCCCCCGTCCCCCGCACCTGTTGTAACCCAAGGATTGTGCAATCTAACCTAAGCACCCCCTGGAGAATTTTTAGATGAAACCCCTCTAAAACCCTAGACAACTGTACTGTGTTGCTTTTATACAGGAAGAGAAGTTGGTGATTACAGAAAATCTTTTGCACCTATATTCTTTCACTCTGCCTGACGTTGGGTCAGGATTCTCATTCACCAAAGAAGGAATAATTCTCTTCTGATCCCTGCTATCGCCCCTCGGGTGTTTTATCACCACTGGGACAAGTGGGCTACTTCAACGTCAGGCAGAGACAATCTCAGCTTCCATGTGGATTATTTCATTCCACAATCCATTTTCTTGGCTTTCAGTTGGCACCTGCCAGGTGGTGCCGTCCCAACCCAACAAAGCCCTTCATCTCTCAGACACAGGTACATAAGTTCCCTCCCAGACTTTGTTCCTATCATCTGGAGCACTAAGGCGGTGAAGCAGATGCGTAGCACATGTACGCATCTTTCATACTTCTGTCTCATGGGTTGAACTTTATCCTTCTAAACTAAATCAGATCAAGATCAAATTTTACCTTTTATTTTTTCCTGTCCATCTGATATTCCATTATTATGATTTCCAGAAAAACATACGAAGACCCTATGAAGAAATACTGTGTGTTATAGCGGTTTAGACCTAAAATGCCCCCCACCCCCAAACCTCCTGGATTCCAAGGCAGGACTTTCAGGGGCAGTAGGATTGTGGGCGAGCTGCACTAGCAAGCGGACTCAGCCCCCGGCAGGCTCCCGGCTGGATGTGCTGCTAGAAGGTGAGGCCTGACTGCAGGTGGCTGATTGAGAGTGTGACCTGAAAGAATGCGCTATTGTCACTTGCTTGCTCTTTCTTCCTCTACTTCCTGGCTACAAACGGTTCATTCTTCCACCATGCCATTCTCCCATAATGGAAGGATTTGGAACCAAAGAAGTGTGGTCTGACCTCACTGTGAAAGGAGCCAAGACAAAGCTGTCCTTCTTCAGGTTTTGGGCGTGGGTAGTGTGTCCTAGCAAGGGAAATGTCACAGATACATCAGTATCATTACCATTCACTGTGAGGGGCTGAGAGCCATCCATGGATACTTTCCAAATATCAATGCATGTGTATACAGTGACTTAGAGTTAAGCTCAGTCTTTAAAAATCTGAAATTACTCTGTTATGACAATTATAGAACAGCTGTATATGAACTACTGGAACATCAATGCCCTTATCGATCTGCTATCATCATTCATTTAGTACCTGCAGCTAATAGTTAAGGTTTCTCTTTCCTTCCTATTTCTGCATCCAAATCTTTAATCAACCTTGTAACTCATACCTTCTTACTTGTACCCCAAAGTTAGGCCCTTTCTAACACTTCTTCGTCAGGCCCTGTCTAACACTGTCACCCGCATCTGTGGCCAGGCACATGCTAACACACCAGCGCTGCCTCTCGTGGTCGGGCCCTTCCTAACACTCCGTCATAACCGCCTGTGATCCTGGTTTCCCATTGCCTCCCACCTGTAACCTGAAGCGAGGGTCCGTGTGTTCTAGCTCCCACTCCCAGCTCCTTGTACTGTCTGTTTTATAGACTGTCCACGGCAAACATTTCAATAGAAAAATTTGATTACCCCAACTCCTCACCTGGAGTATCCAGTAGTTTCTCATGACGGTGGTAAGGAAGCCCCAAGTTCATGTTATGATACCTAAATCCTTCTCCCGTCTCACCTGTGCCCCTCTCTTGGCGTGCCCACATGGCCTGTCTGGTTGGATCTGCTTCGATCTTACACTGGTATCCATGCTGCTCTGTAGACAGTTTGCTTGCTTTATTTTTCTCCATCCCCTCTAGTACCTAGAACAGTACCTGATAAATAGTACTCAAGAAACGTTTAATGAGTGTATGAGTTAAAATTAAAATGAATTCCGAAAAGCCCTCGCCACCCACTTTTAAGGACCTACAAGTCAGGTGGGGTGAGCGGTTTAATTAACTAAAATGCAGCCTGGTGATTGCTGTGGCAGGCATTGGATCATGGCACGGAGCCTGTGCTGTTCAAAGGAAGCCTTGGAGTCAAACACACTTGAGTCACTTCTAGTGTGATGCTAACCCTCCTGGCAACTCTGTTTTGTGTTGGGGGTAAAGTTTACTTTCCTTGTAACATAGTTGGGGGCTCAATTAGTCAGTGAAACACTCAGGAGAGTGACTTCTGCCTAGCAAATACTTGAAATAATTACCCAGCAATTCTCCGACTTGTAGTAGCATTACTATCGTCTCCTGAGCAAGCTGGAGAAAGGATTTAGATGCCACGGGAGCAATGAAGGCTTTCTTTATCACCAATATCAGACATTAGGTAGTTCGTATGTCATCCCTGGTGAGGAGGCCAGGAAGGCTGCTAACCTAGCTGCGTACCCTCCAGAGCTCAGTAGCTCCCTGCTCCCTACATGCGCTGCTTCCCTCTCCTGAGCTACAGTACAGCAGGCTCAGGCCCCCAGGAGGCAAAGCCGGATTGCCCAGGGAATGAGAGAAGCCTCCACGCCCCTTTCCAACCCAGCAGGCTCCCTGGCCACCCTCAGGTCCGTTCTACAGTGAAGATTCCTGCAGGGATGAATGTGCCGAGAGACTCGGGTTCCCGTAACTAATAAAACAGGCCTTGCTCGCCCAGGAGGATAGCAATGAACACTGCTAACCCTTAAAGTTAAAGGAGGCAGCTAGAGGAAAGGATGAACATTTATTTCAATTTCCGTGAAGATGGCTGTGTCACTAAAAAAATTCATTTTGTTTTGGTCTCTGGTTCCCGGAAGGCAGACTAATTCTTTGGGTTTTCCTGAATAATAGGATTTTGTTGTTAATTCATGAGCCATCTGGACTCTACCTGAATTCATGCCAATAGCATGATTCACGATGGGGCTTATTATGTTAATGATGATAAAATCCATAATACTTAAAGCTTAGAAGTAGATTCTGGGACCATCAACAATTGAACGGATAAAGGTAAGTGGTAAATATTACTATTTTGACATAAAAATCATAAAACTGAATGATTTGTAAGGAAACAAACACACATTGAAGCCATAATGCTAAATCAGATGTAAAGGGTTAAGTACAGTATGGTTTCTCTTATATATGAAGCTCAGAATGTAATTAACACAAAGCCTCAAATAAACAGATTTAAAAAAAAACAGTAAGAGGGTTCATCATCATCAAGCTTAAGCATGTCACTAGAGGGGTCTGACCTTCCCTAACCACTCAAGACAAAGGGCAGCTAGAGATTGGTGCAATTATGTGACGCATGAGTCAGCCAATCATTGTCACATAATAGAATTATAATTAACTAAAACTCAACACTGAAGATGGGTAAATATCTCTGGTTAGTGAACCCATTGATAGGCCAGGAGAGGGATGCTACTTGACTCCTTCAAGAGATGCCACAGGAGCTTTGTGATTCGGACACCCCCCATCCCCCAAAATTGTGCATGTGCCTCTTTATTTGGCTGGTCCTGACTTGTGTCCTGGGTAGTAACCGAATCCTGCGTACGTTCCTTCCCGAGTCCCTGAGTTCTTCTACTGAGTTACTGACATGAAGGCAAGTGCAGTGAGCATCCTAGATTTGTCTGGTTGTCGTGGTGATCCTCGTTCTAGCTGCCTGAGGTGAGAGGGATCTTGTCGAGGTACCAAGCCTTGTCCCTGTGACTCTTAAGATGGCTGATGGAGGTTGTATTACTCTAAGTGGAAAAACATCACTCTGCAGAGAATGTGAACTGGCTAAAACCTCTGCACTTATGGGTTAGAAGTAAAATGTCCTCCAAAGGTCTTATTCATTCAGAGGTGGAGCTTTCAGAAAGTGACTGGATCATAGTAGGTCCCAAAGCACAAAAGTAGGGGTGCTGACAGGTCCAAGGATAAAAAGCAAGATGCTATGCTGATATTGCTGAGATCTATAGTAAGAACAAATTTTCTACTCACTCAATTATGAAAAAAAAAAAATTTGCCGTGTCTCATAGGGACACTGACATCATCCATGGATTCATCATGAACAGGGCTCAGTGGGAAGAGTGGGGCCACTGGCAGTGTGCGTTTGGAAGGGAGACCTCTCTCTCTGTTTCTTCTCCTGCTCTTTGTCTCCCTGGGTTTCTGTCTCTCCATCTTTGATTCTGTCTCTCTCCCCTATCGTTCTTTCTTTCTCATTCTTTATTCCTCCAGCACCATGAAGTGAAGCTCTCCTCTGCTAGTTTCTTCTACTGAGATTCTGCTGCCTTCGAGCCCACCAGCCACACACGGAGGCTCTGAGACAGTGAGTAGGCCCCTCCTCTTTGCTCTTATGGGTCAGGCA
This sequence comes from Ctenodactylus gundi, assembly GCA_004027205.1. NCBI lineage: Eukaryota > Metazoa > Chordata > Mammalia > Rodentia > Ctenodactylidae > Ctenodactylus > Ctenodactylus gundi. Next base: position 519,726 of record PVKB01000695.1, read on the forward strand.
GGGTGTCCCTGTAGTGGGAAGGTGACTCACACATCTCTCTGCTTCTGAGTGATGGGGATTGCCATACATTATTTACCCTCCCCACGTCTCAGGCTCCTTCCATCAGTTTAGAGTAACGATACCTATGCATTGGTCCATGAGTCACGTGTGAAGATTCAGGCAATGGCCATAAAGCACCATACACAGTGCTTTCAGTGTAATCAGAGCCTAACAAATATTGCCTTGGGCTATACATATGGGCTTCATCACGGTATCTAACACAGAACTTCTACCACTGGCCACACAGGAGACAGCTGAAGGCCTAAGAAAGTAGTCAACTTGCTAGGTGGATACAGAATCCATCATGGCGGCTCACAACTGCTACCCATCAGATGGGCAGGGCACAGAAAAAGTTGGACACAAACAGTGAAGGCCACAGTGTAGCTCCTGCTTTGGTAGTCTATGAGTGGAAGAAATGGCAAGAACACTTTTATCTTAGCACCGTTAAGGCAAGAGTTGACGGAAGGACGTAAGGCACTAACACCTTACTGAAAGTCTTAAAGTCAATGCCAAATCAAAGCCAGTTGTCACAGTGGTAGACTGGCACGGAACCTGCGCTGTGACTTCACAGCTGAGCGGTAACGAGCCGAGTCTGTGCGACAACATAGCTACCTCAGTGCACCATTCCCTACCCACCACCTTCAGTCTGTTGCTGGCACATGCGGCTGCTGAATAAATAATTATGACATCATCTAAGAGATAATATATTATCTTTTTCACCTTGAAAATGCATAATTGAAAGAAATTACATAAGTACCTTTAAAATATCCTGAAGATAATATATTGAATACAATTTATTCTGTTCTTAAAAACCTTGAGAGGTTTCATGTTAGGCCTGCCACTTGTAATATTCATTACATTCGTCTGTCACATCGTGAGCTATTCACATCATTTCTTGGAAGAAAATGAATTCTTCAAAAAATATGAATACTCTTGAGTTCTGTTTGTTTCTTGTTTCTCTTTTTCTGATTGACAGCTGGGAACTTATGCCTAGTCCTGTTTATTCATCTGGGACTTACAACATTTATTTCCTAAGAAAAGGTGACCTTGAAGACAAACCAAGCTCCCTCAATACTGTCTAAGCCTTCCTGAATTCCTTAAGAATACAGTAAGAAACTAAAATAAGTAATATTTCTCATAAGAAATGAATTAATATATAACACCAATACTGTTTTTTTTGAGAAAAAAATATGCATTTGTTACTTTAACCTCCTTCCAAGTGATATGAAATTCTATGTATAGCCAAGTGCAGATTGCCAAGTGCAGATTGCAAAGCTGATCATGATAAAAACATTTCTATGTCATTATTGTGTTGATAGTAAAGAGAATTATCCATCTTATGTTTAAAAAAAGAGCCACAAAATAAAGACTACAACATGGACAGGCAGAGAGAGGGAGAAATCGGATGAAATCTTGGTTTAGCCATTTGGTTCTGGTATTTTAAATCTTTGAGTTCCAATTGGAGTATTTATACACTGTAAAAATACCAACTTAGACAACTAAGCTTGCATGTGTATTATAAGCACTTCATCAATCAGAGTCATTTACATTGCTGACACGTTACTGAGCAGTAATGATTTCCTCAGGATCCAGCAGAACTGCTATTTCTTGTTTGAGAATTAACTTATTTAGATAACATCTTTCTTTTGCATCAGTTTCTTTTCTTGGTTAATGTATGTTTTGTTTAAAGTTAATGCAGCTACTTGAGAACATCATGCTCAGTGAAGTGAGTCAGAAGCAGAAGGTGAAACATCGAACGGTCTCTCTGATCTGAGAGTCCCAGAGCACAACTCCTATGGAACTTAAAATGAAAAACAACGTGAAACAGGGGGGTAGGGACAAAAGGAGAATGGGAAAGTCTTCGTCACCTTGACAAGATACATATGTGCACAAAATCCTCAACTTCATTGTAAACCTTAGGTTTTGCACTAATACATATCAATAAAATGGGGGGAAAAAGAAAAATATACAGTTACTATAGTTTTCTTTTGATTCACACTAGCCTGTTACATCTCTGCACTTTTGATTAACGTGTACTTTGGTAGTTTGAGTGGGCTTCCAATAGACCATGAGTAATTACGTTTTGTTTGTTTGCATCCTGGCTTGTTTGACTAATTCTGACAATTCCTGTTTTTAATTGGTATAGTGTTCAAATCCAATGATTACGGATGCAGTGGTGTTCAGAGGTACCAAATTCATGGCTATTCTCGGTGTGTCACATCTGTCTCCGTCTCCCCATTTTTCTGACAACTTAAGTTTCAAGTAGCTATAATTCAATAATGTCTTCCCTCAGCGTAGAACTGATTTTTTAAAATATGTGAATGTGCCCCCAGGTCTTTCCACAGCCTCAGGGTCTATCAAATCACACCTTGTTGCCTCCTGTGCATCCTGGGCCACATTGCAGAGCGTGTGTCACAGCTCCTCCCTCCAATCGATCATGAAATCACCATCAGTTTACCTGCATGCTAAATTCCCCAAATGCTGTGTCGTGAGCCCTCTTTTACATAAATGGGCATTTCAGGTCAATTAAGATTAATAAAAATAAAATTTTCATGTTATTTTTATTTTTTCTCCAAAATCTGCCTTCATTCACACCTAAGTTTCTGTCCTAGACCATTTTTTTCTTCCTAAAGATGCCATTTTACACTCATTTCAGGAAAGTTCCTCTGAGTTTACCTGAGACAGTCCTTATTTCTTGTTTTTTTTTTTAATGTTTTTATCAAGGATATTTTATGGGATGTAAAATTGTAAGTTGCTAAGATTTTTTCTTGTCTTTTGAAAGTTTAAATACAGACAAGGCTCACTTCACAGTAAGGACACCTTCGGAGAAGGACATCATTAGCAATTTGGTCATCAGAGCATGTATGTGAATGAGACAGCCGAGACAGCAGTGGAGGATACCTACTGTCTTAGGGGAACCTTATTCATGATGTTGTCTCCTGGAAATCGAACCCTTGTCAACCAGGCCCAGCCCTGCTTCCAGAAATTCCAGTCAGCATGGCCTGTGCCAAGAAGTCTGCTGTTTCTCTTGTTTACGGTTTGGGCACTCCCTCTAGCACTTAATGTTTTTCAGTAGTATCTCTTTGTCTTTGCTCTTCTGCACTCTGAAAGCAATGTGTCTAGCTCTATCTTTCTAAAATATTTTCCTGTTTGGGGTCTCTAAGCATTCTGGGTCTGTGGCTTCTTTATTTTCCCATTAATTTTCTAAAGTGTTTTACATTTATTACTTTAAAAATGTCCTCTGGTTCACAACATGTCTTCCTCTTGTAGCATTACAACTAGACATACATTTTAATTATTTTTTTTTAGAAAAAGAGTCTTGCTCTGTAGTCCAGGCTGGTTCTGAGCCCAGTATTTAACCCAGGTTAGCCTTCAGAAATCCTGTTGCATCAGCCTCCTGAATGCTGGGATTGGTACAACTGGGTCCAGCCACACAGTCATTTCAAGCCTGAAATGTACCTGTGTGCACTGACAAATTCCTGTAATTTTGGCTACTCAAAAGGCAGAAGAAACTGAGTCTGGTGGCACAGGCCTGTAATTTCACCACTCATTGTGTGTGTGTGTGTGTGTGTGTGTGTGTGTGTGTGTTTTGTTTTTTTCTTTTCTTTTCTTTTCTTTTAGACAAAACCTCCCTCTGTAGTCTACACTGATTCCAAACTCACTGTGGAGCTCACTGTAGTCTAGGCTGGCCTAGAACTAAGCCCCTCAAGTGTTGGGATTACAGATGTGCACTCCTGTGACCAGCTATTACATAGTTCTTTGGGATTATCCTTAGGCCTTATACATCCTAGAGAAGCACTAGAATCACTGAGTTGAGCACAAACCTTGAAAATTTCCTGCAGCAATTAGATACTATGTTCCATATTTGCATTTACTTTTCTGCTCATTCTGTACTTTTCAGTGTGGTAATTTCTGTTGACCTATCTTCACACTCATTGGTGTTTTCCTAGAGATATTTAGTCTACAGTATCCATCAAAATCATTCCTTATCGGTATTAATTTACATTACGATGCTTTTTCATTGTAAATATTGCCTTGTAATTCTTCATTAGATTTTCTGTTTCTGCTTACATTATAAAACTGTTAACTGCATGTTATTTCAATTTACTGCTTGCGTATATTAGCCATGATTATTTTAAACTCTTTATCTGATTTTTTAAAGTTTGTGTCAGATCTGACTTTGGTTCTCCTGTTCTAAACTTTGCTTCATGGCATGACTTATATTTTTTTTTGTATCAGATATTAGGAACTGATATAATCCAGCTCAGAGTGGAAGTTTTCTGTGAATCAGGGTGAGAGTGAGACAATGGGTTGAAGAGGTAGAGCACTTGCCTAGGAAGCACCAGGACATCCCGTGTCATTAAAGAAAACAGTGTGAGCCATTTCTAATTTTAATTTTGGTTGATTTATGTTCCTCTAGGTTTGTGGTCCTCCTGCTGTCGCTGGGTAGCTCCTCATGCTCCCATCAAGTTCTCCTTTGAAGTTCTTTCAACTATTTTTAACTGGGAGTACCCTGGAACCCCTATAATGTGGAGATAAGATTACAAAAGGGAAAAGAGGGAAAGCAGTTTCTTCTTTTTTTATTTTCCCACTCTTTTTTTGTAGTAGCATCTTGGTCTATTGCCCAGGCTGGTCCTGAAGTAACTGTGGAGGCCAGATTGGGATTAAAGGCTTAAACTCTAACAAGCACAAGGCACTGAATTTGACTTCCCAGAATCACATAAACTGGGCACAGTAGAGCACACCTGCAACCCCTACTCAGGAGGCTGAGGAAGGAGGATTACTGTGAGTTTGAGGCCAGCCTGAGCTACAATAGTGAGTTGAAGACCAGCCAAGACTACAGAGGGAGACTTGATTCAACAAAAAAAAAAGGAAAACTAAGGAAAGAAATTATACCTTTACAACTGGTTTTGCTGTGAAGCCTCAAACATTAAATGACACAACCACAGTATGTGTAAATGTCCACTTACGATGTAAGAAACAGAAAATGTGTACCTTGGCTACTTATTCTTTGCTGTGACGGAAAACCTCACAACCGTGGTGTAAGGGAGGAAAGACTTATTTGGCTCATAGTTCTAGATCTCACAATCCATATGGACAGCTGGCAATAGCGGAAGCACACAGCAGAGGCTGAAGAGCTGTTCACCCAGTTTCAGAGAAGTGGATATCTGCAGTCTCAGGAAAAAAATCTAGAGCCTTCCTAGGAAGAAGCTGTAATAACAGTGTTTTGTTTTAGTTCCCTTACTCAGCTCAAGCTTCCTGTTGGGCCCCCCAGACCAAAGGTGGGCACCCCTCCCTTGCTTTCTGCCCCCCTTGCCAATAGCAGGCTCATGACATGCCCTGGGCATCACTTCAATCTCAAGAAGTTGACACAATCTTCCCAAGTCACATCCTGTCTTAATTACTTTTTCATTGCTGTGACTCAGTATTAGACATCCACAAATTTAGGGGAGGAAAAGTTTATTTTAGCTCACAGTTTCAGAAGATCACAGTCCACTCAGGGTGGGCCGGCAGCAATAGAAGCACATGGCAGAGGCAGAGGTGGAGGCAGCTTCCCACGACATTACGCACCAGAGGCCAAGTCAAGGCAATTTGAGACCAGTCCTCCAAGGAAGCCAGGGAACAGCTTATACATCCTTCCAGGTCTCATCCCAGTGACCTCCTAGGTCCAGGTGTGGAAGGTGTGGTCAGCCCCCACTACACACCTGTAATCCAATTTACATGCCTATAATCCCCCCTCTAGAGTAGGCCTCAGACCCCCAGTAGCACATGATTCCATAGACAACCTATAACATTCAAATATATGAGATTTGGGGGGACATTCCAGATAGAAACCTCAATAGACCTCAAGCATCCACCCCTTGCATCCAGGCCCTTCTACCCAATAGTACGCAGTTGCACAATTACCCCAATACAGCCAATCGCAGGAGGCTTTGGGGCACACTCTAGGTTTGGAGGACACTCTAGATAGCAATGTGTGTGTTTATGCACAATATAAAACACAGTGTAAGTAAGAATGAGTAGTGTTTTTGTTTCAGGCATTCAGCTTCTTCATGAGGAATCCACACACACACACACACACACACACTAAAAGGGCATCTCTGTATCGTGCCTACTAATCATGTCTCAAATGAGAGTCCTGACTGTCTTCTTTGTAGGCATATCAATTTTTATAATTATATGTTTTATGGCCGATCGTACTGATTTTCCATTACAGTGACACCACAAAGTTTTTTTTCTTAAAAATAGTTAATTTAGCTGTGAGTTTCGTAAGAAGAGCTTCAGTTGTAGTATAATAAATATCGTGCACATTCCTTTCAAATTCCAGAGGCCCAGATTCATGCCAGCCCTCTCCCCAGTCCTGTCTGCAGCACTTCTCAGAATCCCATGAACTTAGAACAGCTACCAAGGAGCCAGGACATCTAGTGTTCTTGACTGTGGGAGGCAGTTCTATAATTGATCCACTATTAATTCTGTCATTCCTGCTGTTGCAACCCAACGCATCCCACAGGCCTGGAAGCAGTTGCTGGGGGCATAAAAGCATGAAGTTAATAAGACAGAGGTCTCCCTTGCTTTCCTTCTTCTATTAAAGTCCCCTGGTCTCTGCCTGAAGGTCTGTGCTCTCATGAGCAACAGCATAATTTCAGAGCTCGAAATTAATGTCCCAGTGCTAAAAATGCAAGGTCTTTCTAGTGCACTAAATAGCACCCTGAGTTCTCAGCAGACCATACTGGTGTCATGCATGTCACACACGCAATTGGAAACCAAAGGGTGCACTGAGAGGGAAGGAGCCTGCCAAGCCAATGAAATGTTTATGCTGAACTTTGTATCTTGGACATCAAGAATGTAACGTCAAATATTGACAATCTTAATTTCAAACTAATTAAAAACTAGGGAACTTAGAAAACAAATTCTGTTGGAAGCACGGATGTCAAAGAGAGAACATTCTTGAAGATATTAATGTCAAGATAAGTTGATCATTTTAAAGGGTCTCCACTGTTGTGGGTTGAGCAATGGCCACAGTTAGCACTGAGCAAACAGTCTTACCAGTAATGAATGCACCCACTCAAGAGCAGAGAAGAATTGTGCACTGAGCCGTGGTCTAAGAGTGAGAAATTTAGGATGTAATCGGGGTGTCGAAGCTGAAGACTCAGGACCACTGGGAGAAATGATTGAAGAAGCTCAGATTGAACTCAACGGGTTATGTCGAGAGCAGCTGGGTGGGATGGGAGGCACGGAGCGTAAGAGTGTGGTAAGTAATGACAGGCAGTGGTGCTGGGTGGTGATTTCTGCAGGACTGAGTTGTGAGCTCTAGAAGCACAACTTCTGAAATCAAGCAGTAAAGCATAATTTCTGCCTTCTCAGAGCATTTTGAAGTCGAACACTCCAAAAAAGTGAAGCCAACTCTGTGAGAAAACTGATTTACCTCCAGATGTGTCTCCCTTAGGTTTGTATCGTTGGGAAGCAGCTCCCACGCCTGCCCTCTGTGAGCAGTCATCCCCGTGTTGAGAAACTTCCTCCTCTTTGGACTTAATGATCCCTGGACTGGAAATCAGACAGAGATAACCTATCTGAGCAAAGTAGCTGTTCTGCAAGTGCTGTCCTTGTCTTTGGTCTCAGTTATCTTAGATCTAAGGAGGGGTGTGTGACATCCAGTTTGTCTTCGTATCTAACCACATTTCAGCACCTTTTTTCAGAAATCCTATGCTTCAAAAATATCCGTACATAAAATGAAATTTGTTTTTAATTGTTCTTACTTTTTGAAATATTCATAAAGAAGTTCATAGGAAAGGGAGTAAAGATTCCCAGTTTCGGGGCAATTTCCATCAGCATATTTGAGTCTACTCTAAGAACGAAGATAAGTAACAGTCACTGAGAATGCACTAGGTAACATCGATGTTTTCTGTCTATCACAGGTATGTTCCCATGGAATTCTCACAGTGACTCTGAGGCAGGTTCAGAGAGGTCATGCATCTTGCTCAGTAGCAATGTCAGTGAGTGACAGAGGTAAGAGTTGACCTTACTCCATGGAGCAGAAGTGGATTATTTCTCTGTGGTACTCCAGCAGCTAGGACCATTGGCTCCTGAAATTCACCACTATCTGTACTGGAAAGACTCCCTGTCTGTGTTGCCAGAATAGCACCATTCAATTATGTTTCTCATTCAGCTGCCAGGAGCCATTCTGTAACAGAAACTGGGCCACAGCCAGGTGCCCACGGATTAGAGGGGCCAGTTATCTCACCAACGTTTTTTACTATATTCAAGCAAAACATTCATCTTGCTCTCTGTTGTCAAATACACCGGCCTTTTCTTTCTTTTTGTAAATAGCATCAAAATTCATGCTTACAGAAATCTGAGAGAAATGAGAGAACTCAAACGTGGGCAGAGAACAGGGACGTACGGAATCTTGGTCTGCAATCGCTCTACCTTCCCTGGATTCACCTTCAGCTTTTCTACTGCTGACTTGTGATGTCACGGCGGCGTACAAGACACAGGCAAGAGGAAGGGAAACACATGTTGTCTATGCACAGGTGTTCATAGTACGCTAAAAAAAAGTTTGTTCTTGCTCATGCGATTCCATTTGAACTTTGTGACTATGAATATTAAGTTTAGAAAGTTTGTCCACGGAGATTGTCTTGCTAGGTCCACAATTGCATGAACTAGTTCTCTGTAACAAACACCTGTGTGTATGTACACATGTGTGAAATACTCAGCAGTTCTCCTCTTGTCTGGTAGGGATGATTAGCATAAGCAATAGAAGAAGGCATCTGCATCACTCTTAAGTATCCGTGGGAGAAGAGACTTGTGCAAGATGAACTAGTAGGCCATTACCCAAGAACTCTGAGCAAAGAAGAGCTTCGAATCACTTCTGCTCACCTGAGCTACGGTTCATCCCTGAAGGTAACATTGCATCTAGGCCAGCCTGTCTTTGCAGCCCTGCATGCTATGAGCAGGAATCAGAGGAACTGTTTAATCAAAGGCCTTTAAATGTAACCATGGATTAAGCAAAGAGGGTGGGATGCCTAGAAACAAGGCCATAGGACCAAAGCCTGAACAACAATGAAATATATAAAAAAAAAAAAAACAACGTGTAGAACTTCCAGGAAACATGTACCCCCAACTTCTATAATATCCTCAAGGTACAGAAACAACACCCCCTCCTTTTTTTTTTGGCTGCTGCGTTTAGTCCTAACCCTGCCTTCATGAGTGGATTCTCTGTGTGATTAGAGAACACCCAAAATAATTTTTCCAATAAACGCTTAGCAGTTACAAGATATGAAAGATAAATAAAAACATGATCTCTAATTGACATCTTCTGTCACCACGTGGCCCTGTGGGAGCAATGCTCTCAATTTTGGGACTACTTATGTGTTGCAGACATTCAGTGAGGCATGAATCAGACATGTTATGGTGTGCTGCGGGTGGTTTTGCATAATACGCCCCATATGTAATCGTCAATTACTACGAAAAAAGCCTTTTTCACACCACCCAGATTTCAAAGATGTTCTCCCAATTCATTCTTTCCGCCAGGGTCACCCCCATAAAGCACATGGCACATAGCAAACTCAACCTACTTTGGCTGTAGGTAAAGTCAAGCTTATTACTACAGCTTTATCTGAGGGCTGAAATCTGAGCAGTTGTCTGAAGTGTCATCAACTTGAGAACTGCCCTGTGGAGTGGGAGGCGCTCGGTTTTCAAATTTGAAAGGTGATGGTGTTGGTCTGCCCTCTGCAGGACTCTGAGCCACAGCCCTTCCCCGGGAGGAGGGAGAAGGGATGTTACTGAGCTGCTGCTAAGACTTCTAGACACCGTAACGCCTCCTGCAGAGTTGATATCGAAACATTTGCTCTCTTTTAATCTCCTTCTCTCCTGCAGATCCCTGTTAATTTGCTGGGTGAACTTTGAAAAAATCACCTTTCTGGGAGGCAAATGTTCATGCCTGAAATACACTGAGAAGATTTAAGAACTGAGCATTATGATATACTCAGATATACATGATCCAAAAGTGTTTAGTTATGTCATTCTGTGTAAGGAATATAAGGCAATAGCTCATGCCGTAGATGGAAAGGGAAGTATGTTGTTATCTGCCCAGATGAGAATATTCGGTCTGTAGGTGCCTTAATGCTTCCAACAGTGGCTCTAAAGAGTTACTGTGTGATGTGGTTTTGACAATTGTTGAAAGTCCCATGTAATTGGAAGATAAGGCAGCCTGCTAAATATAAAAGAAAATTCTAAAGGAAGGCATTTTGAAATATGAAAAAATGACTACAGCTGATGTCATTTGATGGCTTCTAGGTAGAGACCAAGAGTCTTTTAAGTTAGTCATTAGCACAACCTTGGAAACAGCTCTGCTGTGAGTCCCAGCTTTAATGCCAACTGCAGCTTGGCCGTGAGCACTCATACACCATACAGACTCTTCATTCAAGAGCGGCAAAGCTAGCCCCCAGCTGCAGGAGGTGCTGCCTGGACAGCTCTCCGCTGTGGTGACGTCCCAGCTGAAGAACAGAAGCTTGCTCAAGTCGCGTCATCTACTTGGTCAGCCTGTATTCCAGGATTGAGGGCGTGTCCATAAAATGAACAACCTTCTCATTGAAAGTGAAAACAGCTCCGGGAAATTCATTCAAGTGTCAGCATTCTGCTCAGGTTGAGGGCTCCAATGACACGATAGGTCAAGTCCACGATGTCCCTCTGCCAGTGTGGCATCCCTTCCAAATGAAAGCACACACACTTCCGTTTTAGTATTCTGCCCAGGTCTCCTTTCTACGGTGCTTACACTCTCAAGTTGATTGTATTTGCAGAAAAGGAAAGCAAAGAAAAAGAAACCCCCAGAGCTCTGTGGTTTGCCTGGGGCTTGGGCAGTGGCGAGGAAAACAATCGTTACTCCATCCCATCTATAGAAGAATTTTACTATCCTTCAAATGAAATTTCCACCCATGCAAACTGCAAAGAAAAGACAAAGATAAGAGCTCAAAGTGTTTAATCTGCAAGTAAATGTGAAATGCGAAGAGTGGGGGGTCTTCTCGGAGTAAGCGAGGCGGTCTTGTCTTGTGCTCCTGTGTGACAGAGAGCTGGGCATTTGGCTACGAACTTAACAACTTTAGAAACAGTCGAGCGAAATCAAACCAAAAATAGGAGCAAAAATCACAACAGAATAAACAAATCCTCAATAAAATGGTCCACATCATTCCAGTTCTCTGCCCAGGAAAGAAAGAGTGTTTCACACACATCTTCTGCCTCTACTCACAATCATTGATCCCACAGTCACAGTAATTCTATAAAAAATGCATATGCAAATCTTTTTTCCTTTAGGGAACCCACTTGGTAACAGATGTTATGTGAATTCACCTCAATAAGGCTTCTCTTCCTCACGTGTGGGATTTTGGCTTAGTTTTTATCCAACTGTCTCAGAACATTAGGACTTTGTGTCTATAAATGTTTGTCTCTTTATAGAAATTGTAAATATAAGTGCTATTCCTATTGCTTTTCTTTATGTTGATTTTAATGTCTCATATTTCAGGAGAATAATAATAAAGTTTATGGTTGAGTGAGTTCCATTGTCTATCAGATATGATTCCAAAATCAAGAAACTCAAGGTGGATACCTAGTCACCTATCCCATGTGTGTCCTGAGAGCTTGGGCACCTTGCAAACCCTTTGACCCTTTCGTTGTTGAAACATAACAGAGTATCTCCTTTATAATAATGGAAGGGCTACAGTTACTTGCATATGGCAGCAAGGTAAGGATCTTTTAAGTGTTACGTGGAATGTCTAGGAAATCTGTGTCCTAGGACTTGGCTGGCCATGAAAACAGTAAGAATTGTTGGACTGCTACAAAATAATGAATATAGCCACACAGTCAAAACAATTTATAAATGTTTTAAAATGTTGTTTTCATTTATAACTTCTGTATGAGTTTTGGAACCTAAAAACAGAAAAACTTAGATTTGACTCTTGGATCATCACTTAATTTCTAAGTAAATTCTGAAAGATATTGGTATTTATCCTCATTTTATTAATATGTATGTATGTCATATGCAAGAGCTACTTTAAGCTTGAATATTTTGTGCACATATATATCACATGAGCACTATAATTCCTCCTCTCTTCTTTTTGGCCTTCGCACACTTTTCTCCATCTCCCTACTCACACTATCACTCCCATTTGGTTTTTTAAAATTCCTTTATTCTGTTTTTCATGTTATAGAAACTATACAATATTTAACCATCTGCCTTTGACTCACTTCACCAAGCAAGATGGTCTCGAGGTGGGTCCATTTACCTACAAAAGCCTCTAATATATCTGTCTTTAGGGAAGAGTAGTACTCCATCTCCATTATGTATGTATACCACAATTTTTGTATCCATTAATTTGTCATTGGGTATTTTGGGCAGTATAGAGATTACTCAAAAGGCTGAAAATAAATATTCCATTCAATCCAGCACTACCCCTTCTGGGTGCTTTCCTAAAAAAAGTTAAAAGCAATGTGTAACACAGATGCATGTATGTATACCCATGTTTACAGCAGCGCAACTAACAAGAGCTAAGATGTGGAAGATGCCAAATACCCATAGGTTGACACCTGAGGATAGTTTTTCTTACCTATAAATAATAAGTCCTGTCTACTTCAAAAAGAAATCATAATAATCAATTGAATATGTATATTAGCAATAATATTACTAATATATTAATGTATTAACAAATGGAATATACTTAGAGTAAACCTTAAATGTATGAGAAACAGTATAAGTCTTGGTTATATTTTAATGATTGTGTATATTTGTAAAATTCATTACATCCATGAGATAGACAAAGATGGGATTGTCGCTTTTATTTGGAGAAAAGAACAAGAAAGGTAATAAATTACCCAACATTACAGCTAGAAAGGAAACGGGGTGGTGCGGTGCTTTCTACCGGGTGTGTCCTGTTCATTCTGGTGGAAGTGGATTCCAAATGACAGTACTGGATATAGGTTCTGATGACATTGAAGGTTACGGTGTTGGGTAATACAGACACAAAGGGCCTCAACCCTTCACACCCTGTGAAGTTTCTAACTCCTCAGACTTATCGTCCAGCATGCACAGTGGTTTGTGTCGTGTCTCAATCTCTTGAGTCACAACCTGACTTCACAGGCCAGTCTTCTGATTCTATGACAACTTTTTATGTTAAGTAATTTTTTTCCATCCAGTAGTTGTTCCCCACTGATGCCTTTGTGTGTACACATTTCATAGAGAGGTATAATTCATTGCCTTGCCTGAAACAATACCCCCCCCACCTTTCTCTCACACACGTATTCAAATGAAAGAAATGGCAAATGTCTTTGATTGAACATAGCCGTGGTGACACCACTGTGATAATAACTTACACAGAAGCCCTGACTCAGATGAATAGAGAGAAAGAGAAGGAAGAGTGAAAGAAAGAAAAAGACAGATTAGGGAAAGAAAGGAAATTAATACAAAAGCCCAGGGCAAAAAAAAAAAAAAGATCAAGTACACGTATTGAAAAGCAACCCACATTTCTTTTAATTTCTGTAATTATTATTTAGTCTCTGCTATTTAATAAAAGCTGTGTGACTGAGAAGTAGTCTACTTGTAGACTTTCTTGTGTCTTACGTGGCTTGAAGTCATTTGACTTCTGTGTCACATCCTAGTATCATCAAGAGCTCAGGGAAATGGACCAAGCACCGAGGATTGGCTGTTGAATGGTTTCTCCCACATGAGATCTCCATAAACACACGTACACAGAGATCTAACCCAAAGGGGAGGCAGAAAGGGTGATGACAGACACCCAGAAAAGGGAAAAGATGCAAGAATTGGTGGGGTGGAGAGAGGAGAGAAGAAAAAGGGAGGTGGGAAAGCAGTCAGGCCAAATGCGGGCTGCAGAAGACCTCAGGTTCCTAACTTGCATATGATTAACATATTAATGAATCTGTAGATAATGCATATCTGAAAAAAACAGAACTTTAAAAAAATAATTTACTTGGAACAAGAAAATCAAAAAAAGCTCCTCTTCCTTCCACTTTCAATAAATAAGTAGGAAAATAAAATAAAAGTCTGAAATTGGACTAAGAGTTCAGTGGCCTCCTTAACTATTAGATTCTATGGAATTGGCCAAGAAGAATACATAAAAACTGGAAAATAATTAAAAGAAGAGGTCCAGCCTCTTCTGAGTCCTTGGTAACTATAAGGGGCATCTTTAACCACATCTCTTTAGCTTATTCCAGGGTAGAGAGTCCTTACTCAGTGCCTGCAGTCGGGCCTCCTGTCGGTCCAGCTGCCATGGGTATCCCAGCCCCTGTTGCTGATTCATCTTTGCAGCTCTGAGAATTCTGCCACCGCACCTCAATGGGATGTCCCAAGAGGACCGCAGGGTACAGTCAAGAGGCAAGGAGGATGTATCTTAAGGAAACTATGACTGTCTTCTACAAAAGTTTGAATTTAGGGCACGAGTTGGGGTGAAGGGAGTGCTAGGACTCGGGCATTCTCTGTAGGCCTGCAGCCCGGAGCCCCAGCTTGCCCTCTAGGGGCTGCTTTGGGGAGTCCATCTTGAGCATCAGAGGTTGCCTTGGAATTCAGATGCGATTGCTTCCTCGGGCTCCCACAAAGCCATCCTCAAGCGGTCGAGGGCCCCGTCTTTTTCCCCCCATTTTATTGATATGTACAAGTGCAGAACTTAAGGTTTACAATGGAGCTGAGCATTTTGTGCACATAATTTCTTGTCAACGTGGCAAGGGTTTTCCCGCTCTTTTTTGTCCCCCCCCCCCTTCCTTTCCTCCCTTGTTGAACATCCTTCCTCTGGGAGACTCAGAAAGAAAACTGCAATGGCTGCTATGGGCTTCAGCCTCAATCTACCCTGGGCATCGGCGCTGACTTGCTGATCTAGCCTTTCTGTTCCCGACCCTTGGTGACATTTGCTGGAGCTCACACTGTAATATGTAGCTAGGCAAATATTTTCTCATTTCATAAAAGTTTGAAGAGAGGTGAGACAAAGGAAGGTATGCTGCCCCACACGTCCAAATGCTCAACCAGGAATACCCTAGACTTCACAGCATCCCTCTCAGTCTCTCATCCTCAGCCGCACTGTCAGGGCCTGATTAGAGACATTTACAAGAGAAAATTTCCCACAGACATGTGTGAGTCCACCTGAGTCCAGCTCCCTCTACCACAGGAGGCTCCTTCCTAGTTGATTATGTTAGTCACCACTCCTATAAACTGCTCTGGGCACTCTCCATGGTCCGCGGTGTAGAACAGCCACTGAATCTGGAACCCAAAGCACACTATGTGTCACTATAGTGTCACTATGCCTGAATTCTTGTTTTTAATCTCTAGACTTACGTTAACCTTTCCTGGATGTGGTCTTCATGCTCTAGAGTAAATTCCTGGCATTTCTCTTCTGGAATGTATGTGGGGGCCTATTTCTCCACATCTCTGAAGACCAAAATGAGACCCTGTGGCAGAGGAAAGGGGAAAAAAGTATCTACGGAAATCAGAAGAGTTAAATGAGAGACTTTAGGACAAGTGAGTATTTTGAGTACAGTTTAAAAGCAAAGCTTTTTTTTTGTCCAGAAGACAATCTCCACCTTTCCTGCATATATAAGGTCAATGATCAGTAATTATACTAGTCAGGATTTCTATGAAAAACAAAATTAATAGGACTATATATACAACATACAAAATATATGGAGGGAGAGAGATTTATTAGATGAATTTATAGAGGCAGCAAGAATCCAAATGGCCATCTGCACTTCCAAGAGCTATAGCATCTGGTAGGTGCTCAGACACAAAGAAGGAAAATCGCCAACCAGCGACTGAAGGTCTGGATGTTTACCATGTTGCGAATTGATGTCCAAAGGTGATGTTAAAGTCCCCCACAATGGAATGAGTCTGCAGTGAAATCAGAGGCCACAGCCGGCGCAAGATTGAGCCCACAGCGGAGAAGGAAGTTCTCCCAAAAGAATCCTTGAGGCCTCCTTCTTCCCTCCTTGGTATTTATTTCATTACAGCAGCCCACCGGTCGGGGCTAGGTCCACTGGTCCAAGTCTTCTTTGCTCTGTTTGCTGACCACATAGCCATCACTCACACCCACAGCTCTGCCCACCAGATCAGCTGGGCAATTCCTAAACCATGTCAGTCTATATAACACAATCAGCAGTCACAGTAACGAAATCATGTCACCTCCCTCCACCCAGGCCTTCACCTTGCCACCGCTTGAGAAATTCGAAGCCGTCACCTGGTGCCATGCGCTGGTGGCCAGACGTGTTACCAACACGCCAAGTGTGAGATCCCTCTGCCTGCCCTTGCTCTTCCCCAAAGGATGTGGCACTATCCCGAGGTGGCGAGGAGGTCGGCCCTCAAGGCTATTTCTACCGACTCTGAGCCACCGTTCCTCTCCCCTGGGGACAGAGGTGCCTTTCATTACCCCAGCTACATTGCTTCTTCTCCTCTGGGAAGCCTCTGAGGATTCATTTCTTAGCAAAAGATGAATTACACATCCTCCTCAGAGTGGCTTTGGGGCACCAGCACAGCAGCTCTCATAGTCATTGGGGAAAACGTCTCCCCTATCTCATTCTCCGTGGAACATTCGTGCAGGAAGACAGCTACCCATTGTTTTATCTCTTTAGTGCTAAACATATCCACAAGTGCTGATTATGTGAATATACCCATCGCCTACCCACATGCACACGTGGACGGGCATACACCCAAGAAATGGAAGTTCTGAACACAAGTTTTCTAAAGAATAAACCTTCCTTTCTCATTGTGTTTCAAAATTTCTACTGCCACCTGAAGCATATAAATTTAAATAGAAAAGATAGAACACGTGTGTAGGGGAGAGCCATTTTATGAGGGTGCTGGTGACCATTTTATGAACAGCTATAAATTTCGTCAAAGAAAACGAAGCAGAAAATTGACCAATCAGCATTCAACTGGCAAGGGAAGTACTGTAGGCAAGGTAATGACAAAGCAATTACCCTGGTTTGAACTCAAGGTCTAAACTTTTCTAATTTATTTTAATGAAACACCATGTTCTGCCTACATAAATCATATATTTCTATTACATGATTTGTTATAAAATGCCTACTTATATAGTTGAAAAGAATGTCTGGCAGCAAGTAGGTGCTGGTGGGGATAATTTTAGGTCCAGACATACTATTTGCGTTAATAGAGGAAGCGAATCCGCAGCATTTTAATGAAAATTTGAAATGAAACTAAATTAGGTATTGAAATTAAGTGTAATTTCTCAAGTTAAGAATAGGAAAAATATATTGAGTGGAGCTCTTTATAGCTTAAAGTCATGAGAATAAAAGTTGAACCTAATTTAGTTATTCTTGATGTTTCTTTCTAGAGCAAGATATCATCTCTCTCTTATCCTAATTGAGTTTCCCTATCTTGCTTCCATTAATAATGGTTAAAGTGAGATATGAATCACGTGGGAGAGTGACCATATATGTGCCTTTGTTCTGCAGCCGATTAGACATTTGCAATATGTAGAGAATAGGGTGATATGACCTTCACTGACCCTGGCCTAGAGAAGGAGATAAACAGAAAGAAAAGAGAAAAGAAATTAAAACATGTCTTCATTTTAAAGTTTCTTCTGCAAACGAGCTATTGAACAACTTTTGATTAAGCGTATATGTTTATATGATATTCTGATGATACTTGGCACTATAGACCAAAAAACAGAGGAAAACAGAAAACACTGAAGTTGCCTTCATAACTCATCCCAAAAAACAGTAAGAATGACACATGGGGTAGAAAGCAAAGCAACCAACGTGCCCTCTGTTTCATGACCTCAGAGAAATACGTGGAATATTCTGGAAGGGTTCAAGTGTGTATGCATTCAGCTTTGAAGGCCTCAGGGAAAATGACATTGGAGTGCGTGTTTTAAAGGAGAGTCAAGAGTTTGAGAGATAGCAGATGTCTCAACTGGGGCGTCATTGCACAATGCCCAGGCAATAGCATGCTTAGCAAAGTACCATAAGCCTTGTGTGTCTTCAGAGAATCTGGATGGTGTGGGACCTAAAGCACCGTGCAAAAGGGGTTCATGCCCAGGACAGTACAATGAGCATGGCGCATCTCATATGTCTCTGTTCTTGAACAAATCTTCAACCACACCCTGGTTCCTCTAGAATCTGGTTGAACTGTGGTTCATTCCAGCCAAGAAAACACGATCATGAGTGGTGTGCATTCTGTCTGAGTGGAGGCTCTGCAAAGCACAATTTGCTGCCTATTTCTCTGGGGTATCTCTCCCTCTAAGCCAGTTAGTGTTATAGCTGTTGAGATCAAAATGCCAAAAAGTTGAAGCTGTTTGGCGAGTAACAACATGGGGGACAGTGGCGCAGCAAGTGAACCTACAACACAAGTCAAAGTGTGGGCTTGAGTCCTGCTCTATAATAACTCCTTGTATGTGAGGGATTGATGCTGTGGTATAAACTTTGTTCTGTTTGAGCACCAAGAGGGGTGGTGAGACTTGGATCCAGAAAGGCATAGGGCTTACCACATAACCCTGGAATAAACTTTCATTTCCTGAGGAGAACTAATTATGCTTTCTGATACGTCCTAATAATCTAATTGGCTTTCTATTCAGTGCTCATTTCATTCTGCAGGCCCTATGCTTCCTTATCTACCTATTGTTAATATTATTTTTAGAATAACATTGTTCATGGCAGTTCTAGTGTGGTAGAAACACCTGGATATTAATTCAAATCTGAATGGAAATTTAGCAAGAATATCTGATTGTGAAATGTTAACAGAATGCTTTTGTACTGCAAAAGAGGCAAAGCAGCAGACGAGAACCTCAGTCCGTGTGGCTGGGGATTCAGCAGGCTGAAAGGTCACCTTCTGTAGACAGGACGGACGGGTCACTAGTCCAGTGACATTACAGATGACATAGAAAAGGTTCCCAAACTCTGCCATGACCTGCAAAGCTTCACTCACTCTCCACTCTACTTGTCTCTGTTTTTGATACACGTCAAACCCTCCCAGGCTCAATGTAGTTCAATCATAAGGATGTTTTCCATGTTTGAAATATAATTTAGCATGCCCCATTATTAAGCATGACAGTTGAGATCTACAACAACCTCGCCCCAATTCTCACACGTTTGGGCGGTGCTCAGACCATGGAAGCAGGATCCATCCGTTGATGCACTCAGAAGCTCGCTTGCTGTTAGTAGCTGAGGCCTGGCCTGAGAAGGAGCGTCACTGTGGGCGTGGCCCAGAAGGGTGCAGTCTTCTTCCTGGTTCCTCTCTTCTCCAGGAGTTTGTCTGGCTTCACTGATGAATCACGAGACATAGGCTCACATGCGTTGATTGAGTGATTTAAGTCAAAGGGTGAAGCCTGGGGTTAGAGAAGAATAAAAACATGCAGGGGTGTCTTCTGATCACAGATCCAACTATTAAGACCTCAAAGATCATTGCGTTTTTTATCTTAAGAACAAAGTAAGAGATGAACACAGTGAAAGTCAATGACTTTGCTTAGATACATCAGAAAATCCATCCCTTGAGAAAGACCTGAGTAATCCTGCCAAGGCAGGTGAATACGGAGATCAGCCATGGTCCATAACACATACCAGAAGGTACTGGACCAGCAACTAGTACGAACGTACAAAGAGATTCTGACGAAATTCGAGAGTTAACATGTAGAATAGTTTGAGTGGTAACAAATCCGAATGAGCCAATCATTAGGAAGACTTACATACTCTCAAGAGTTTGTTTTCAATAGTTCTACTATATTTTTGGAATAACGATCAAAGGAAACTCTTCTTTGCTCATGGAGGAAGAATGAAAATAAAAGAAAAAGAAAGAAACTTGCAACCATTACAGCTATACCAAACATTAAACAAACCCAGATGGGCAGATTAACATTATACTTCCACTAAAAAATAGCTTATCTCAATTTCTATTACCAAATACATCTTGCCTGACCTTCTGCAAGCTATTCCAAGGCAGGCTGACAGGCAAAAGCTTGGAATCCGAAGATTCCAGGTTACAGAAGGTGACACAAGAGAAAATGGAGGTGATTATAGGTTTGGAGCTAGAATATACAACAGGAAAAACAAAACTCTCAAAGGAAAAAAAAAAGGCCCACTTGGATAATATTAAAACTAACAATTAATTTACTATAAATAAAATATTATTAAGAAAATAAAATAGACTAAGTTTTTTTCAG
This sequence comes from Ctenodactylus gundi, assembly GCA_004027205.1. Classification (NCBI taxonomy): domain Eukaryota; kingdom Metazoa; phylum Chordata; class Mammalia; order Rodentia; family Ctenodactylidae; genus Ctenodactylus; species Ctenodactylus gundi. The sequence continues at coordinate 539,927 of PVKB01000695.1, forward strand.
AACATATGTTTAATTAAGCAATTGGGTTTTTTAATAGTGGCTAAAATTCAAAAAGAAAAAATCAATTTTAAAGCAGGCAGCAAAGGGTATATGCAAAGGAAGATATACAAATAGAAAGATACCCTACTAAGGAAAATTTACAGAGGACAGATGAACACGTGCGAAAATGATTTGTGTCTCTTGTGAGTGTCTCTCCAAAGAGTTAAAAGCATCATATAACACTGCACGTGCACGTGCACGCCCATGTTTGTAGCCTCACAATGCTTAAACGCTAAATCTTATAAGCAGTGAATATGTCCATTTACAAGTGAGTGGGTAAAGAAAATGTGGTCTATACGTGCCATGGAGTACCAGTCTGCCATAAACGCACGCATGGACTCAATTGTCAGAAAACAGATGCATTAGGAGACCATTATACTCAATGACATGGATCAGACAGAGAAGGCTCAATGTCGCTCTAATATGAGAAAATCAAAGTGTGTATAAGCAAAGAGCAAACAAAGAATGGTGGGAGACAGGGACTAAAGGGAAGGAGATGGGGTGGAACCAGAGGGCGGGAAGGAGTCAAGGGAAAGCAAGAATGACTAAGATGCAGGGTGAGTATGCTGCACTTTCTCAGTGTGAGTGCACTTGTGATGTATTGCAAACACGTGCTGATGAAAAGAATAATTTTGAAAAAAATCCCAGTAAGAAATTGCCAATTTAAATGAGATAGCACGACACAGGCCTGAGAATGGCCAAGGCACGGGCAAGCCCACCCCCTACCCATCCACAGGACTGGTATGACAAAAGGCCAGTGACGGTGTGGCCCCGCGGGAGTTCTCAATCACTGCCTGTGTGAATATGAAATGATACAGCCACTGTGGAACACAGTGCAGCAGTTTCTTACAAAACTAAACACAACCTTACCACACAACACACCAACTGCTTTCCCGTAGACTCAGCAATTGACTTGAGATTCATACAAATAATTGAACATCTATGCCACTTAGCAGTTTTACTTATAATCATAAACAATGAGAAGGACACAAGATATCTTTCCTCAGGTGAATGAATAAAACATTGTGAAACTCACTGAGAAAGGCCTGAGAAGAATAATCCTATTCTCTAATACTTCTCAAAAAATTAAACATCTAGGAGTAAGCTTAGCTAAGGAAGGAAAAGAGCTCTATAAATAAAACTGTATTGTGCTGAAAAAGAAATTGAAGAGAATATTACAAAATGGAAAGAAATTACCTTATTATGGATACACAGAGTTAATATTATCAAAATGACTATCCTACCAAAAGTGCCATACAAACTCAGTGCAATTCCTATCAAAATATCAACATTTTTTTTTACAGATCTTGAAAAATCAACCTCAAATTTATACAGAAGACCCAGAGTAGCCAGAGCAATCTTGAGTAACAAAAGCAATTGGCATCACAATTTCAGACATCAAATTATATTACAAAGTAATAGTACTAAAAACCATATGGTACTAGAATAAAAACAGATAGATTGATCAGTGGAAAAGAACCGAGAATGCAGAAACAACCTCCAGTACTCTCAGCTACCTGATGTTTGATAAAGGGGCCAAAAACATACACTGGATAAACAACAACCTTTCCAATAAATAGTGCCGGGGGAATTGGTTATCCACATGAAGATGTATGAATCTAGACACACACCTATCACCATGTACAAAAGTCAATTCGAAATGGACTAAAGACCCAGATATCAAAACTGGAACACTGAACCTTCCAAAGAACACAATAAGTAAAACTCTTTAAGATGTAGGCAGGGGCCAGGACTTTCTTAATAAACTCCAGAATTGACAAATGGGATTATATCAAATTAAAAACTTTCTGCATGGCAAAGGAAACTGTTAACATAATGGATAAAAAAAAATACTTCCTTCATGTCAGATAGGAAGCCAGTAACTAGAATATACAAGGGACTGAAGAAAAAGAAAACTCTCAAAATCAAAGACAATTAAAAAATTGACAGCTGAAATAAATAGTTTCTGATTAATTACAAGTAGCCAGCACATACATGAAAAGATGTTCAACATACTTAGCCATTAGAGAAATGCAAACAAAAATATCACTAAGGTATCATATTATCCCAGTGAGAATGGTGTATATCAAGAACTGGAACAGCAAAAGATGTTGGAGAAGTGGGGAAACAGGGATCTGATCACACTGCTGGTGGGACTATAAACTAGTTACTATGGAGATTCCTCAAAAAGTTGAAAACAAGTATTCTATTCAATCCAGTGCCATATTTTCTTAGTATCTTTCCAAAACAGTTCACCACAACATAGAACAGAAACGCAAGTATATACACATGTTTATAGCAGTACAAGTAACAATAAATAAATTGTGGGAGATATTTAAATATCCATCAATGGACCGATGGACACAAAAAAATGGAGTATTTGTACGCAATGGGATAGTCCTCCTCCAGAGAGACAGATAGATTCAAGGCATTTGCAGGTAAATGGATGTGGTTTGAGACCATCATGCTTAGTGAAGTGAGTCAGATTCAGGTTAAATATCACATGATTTCTCTATTATGAGAGGCCCAGAACACAGGCAACTTACAGAATACAATGGATGAGGTAGTGGGAGTCAGAGGAGAGGATGGAGGGGATGGGAGGGTCAAGCAGGGGGAGGGGATGGGATTGTAATAATGTTGTCATATATATGTGCACACATTTCTCAAACTTAATGTAACCTAGTGTATATAGCAATATATACCAATAAAACGAGGCAATGAAAAAACACCATGAGGCTTGTATACAGGGAAATGTTTATTGATTTAAAAAAAGGAGTTCTCAATGCATTAAGGGATACATAGGAATCTGTAGTGTTTATTACAAAGAGAAAGAAGTTAGCGTGAAACACATATTAACCTTGTGATTCCGACTCCATGATGCTTTGGAAAATGTAAAATCTATACAAACGGAGATAGGTCAAGGGTTGGAATACAGAGGATTTTCAGAAAGGAAAAATTGCTGTCACAGGGGCCTATAACATTACAAATTGCCAAAGGTCTTTCAGCTGTTTAACCAAAAGAGCAAGTCCGAATTGAAATTATAGACTTTAGTCAATGGTAGTGTTCTAATGCTGGTTTATTAATTTAGGTAAATTCAGTACATTAACACAAGATCTAATGACAAAAAGTGAGTACAGAGGTTGCAAGGAGGAACTCTGTACCATCTGCTTAACTATTCTTCAAAGTGAAAAATATCTTCAAATAAAAAGCAACAGTTATTGTTATAAGAAAACTTTCTAATGACTTGGGTCTGAAAAACTGAGGTGAATGGTAAAACAGTATAATGGCTTCAGCACCAAAAGAGAAAGAAGGAAGGAGAATTCTGATGCCTTTGTAACCACTTTTGTACGTTCAAGCTGTCAGAGTGGGAGCCGAAGTCATTTTAGATACAACCATTTCATTGACAAGTGGACACACTGGTTTGATGACTTCTTTGAAGATATTAATTCCACAATGTCACACATTTTCGTGCTTCTAAATCTATCAGCTCTCCAAGTGGTTCCGATGTTAGAAACTTAATCTGCAAATCTGCATCAGTGGAGAGTGGCAGCATTTTCCAGTGAAATTTGACTAACAAAAATAAGGTTTTTGATTTTAAATCAGACTTGAGCCAGGACCATGTGATAGGATTGGATGGACTCTTAGGAAAAGCGTCAAAGAGGAGCTTTGCTCAGTGAGGACCGGCTGCAGAGTGGGCTGCAATCCGCTTCTGTCTGCACAAAACAGACAGCTCTGGCTATAAACATCTACACTGCAAGTGCCAGGAGAGACTGTGGTTGATGATCTCTGAGGAGTTGTGCGTAATTTGTTCTGTCCCCAAAGACAAAAGTTAATTTTGAACAAATCCCTCCGCTGTCATTGTCTGTAATGCAGCCAATTTAGATAAATCCTTGAACAGGGACTCGACATGTTGAAAATGCATATATATTTTCCTAAACAAAGTCAAACAGGGAACATTCATAGTATCCAAATGATTACTCGTTCATTTAATGCTAAATTCTACTGGGAAATGTTCAATTTAAAAATCTGAACTATGCAAACAAGTTCTCTTTTAAATTATTAAGAGCACCCGAGAGATCACTCACAATTCGGGGTACGTATTTTAAATAAGAGATGGCTCTTACTTTGGCCTCTTTTGATGAGATATTTTGGCTATAAACTAGACTTTAATTCGAAGGAAAGAACCGATTCTGTGTGTTTTTCTTTAAAATACACTTAAAATGAAAAACAAAGTCAAACAAGGGGGTTGGGTGCAGAGGAATAGATGGGTGGGTAAGGGGAGGGACAAAAGGAGAGTGGGAAAGCCCTTGTCACCTTGACAAGATACGCAGGTGCACAAAATGCTCAACTCCATTGTAAACCTTAAATTTTGCACTTGCACATATCAATAAAATGAGAAAAATACAATGAAAATTTGCACCTTAGATACTGTAATCATCAAGCCTTCGTAGACATAAGCAATGGACCACTAGATACATTCTGAATCTATCAGTGATCACCAACATATATTTCCATTTTTGTGGACTAGTCTTCCCAGTTCATCCTTAGAAATATCACTCAGTCTTCACTTAAAAATATTATGTTAGTCATGAACAAATTTTAGGGATCATTAGCTTTTTTATTTTTGTTAACATTCATCATTTTACAGAAGTTATACAATATCAGGATGGAACGGTTTAAACACACGGTATTTGATACTCTGACAGCTTAGCACACGTTAATTATATAGTAAAATGGTCTTCATTATGATATTTCTGAATCATGGGTGTAACACACTCTGGCCATACACATCTCCTGTCAGTCTCCTCAATAGGCCTGTCCTAGTCCAGGGTCATTCCTTTTTGCGTATTAACTAAGAGTCTCTCTTCTACTTTCAAGAATATTTTGGAAAATTGTCCCAGTAAGGGGCTTTACTGGACCCTGAGAAAAGACATCAAGATATGGCCACTGCAGCCCATCCTAGGGGTGGAGGGCTGAGCTAAAGAGTGGTGATTTCAGGGGTGAAGCGAGACGGACACAGAAGATTAAACATGTTAAATATCACAAGGTCTCTCTGACTTGGGAAACCCAGAGTACAGGCAGTCTATGGAACCAAAAAGTGTTACAGTGGGAGTTAGGAGGGACACGGAGAATGTGGGAGGCCGGCAATGAGGAGGGGAAGGGCCTGTGATGTGGATGTGATGCATATGTGCACCAAGTACTCAAGGTCACTGCAAACATTATGCATCGCATATCTGCATTAATAAAAATGGCAGAGAAACAGAAACTTTTTACCTTTTTCCTCTCCTTCTGAGTTTCCCATATGATGGATACCACATGACCCTGTCTTTCTACTCTGGTTTATTATTCTTAACGTAATGATTTCTACTTCCACCCATTTTCCTTCAGATGACATGATTTTATTTTCCCTATTGCTGAATACTGTGCTCCACTTTGGATATTTGCTGTTTCTGTGTCGTTTGTTCATTCGTGTGCACCTAGGGTGATTCCATCACGAGGCTGTATCAGGTAGCGCCACAACGAACACGAGTGTGCGGAGCCTCTGGAACCACAGGTTTAACACATGCGGGTGTATTCTGAGGAGCAGAGCGGCGGGACTAAACGACGGCTCTGACTGTAGTTTACTGAGGAGCGTCCGTGCCCATCTCTACGGAGGCCCCTCACCTTCACGACAGGTACGCTGTGTAGAAGGGAGCTTTCTCCACATCCTTGCCAGCTTTTATTACTTTTTGTGTTATTGACCGTAGTCCTTCCGACTGGATTGAGGTGAAATCTCAGTGCACGTCTGATTTGTATTTACGCAGTGGCTGAAGATAATGTGTATTTCCCACACAATTATGGGCCATTTGTACTTCTCTTCCTATTGGGATGTGTGATGTGTAATGATTCTGTTCGTGTTGGGGAACTGGGACACGCACATAACCCGACATAGTCGCTACTTCCCCAGCCTCTCAACTTCTTGGCCCCTCCCGCAGTCCCCCCTTTCCAAAGTCTGCAGCTCTGCTGTACATCGTATCTTTTTTATTTTGCTCTTTAAATTATTTACATTGAGACTTTTTATATAAGATAAACCACAAGATATTTAACATTTGCATCTGATTTATTGCGTTGAGGATTATGCTCTTCAGATACATCTATTTCCCTATTTTCCTACCAATGACTCAAGTTTATCCTTCCTAACGGTAAAGCAATGTGTGTGCATGTATGTGTGTGTGTGTGTGCATGTGTGTGCATGTATGCACCACATCTTTTTTATTAATTTATGTGTTAATGGGCATATCAGCTGCTGCCACGTTTTAGCTCCTATGAAGTGTGCTGCTATAAACATGGGTATGCATATATCATTGTAATATGATGTCTTTAACTGTTTCTGGAAATATATTATTCCATTCTCTTTTTTTCTTAATTTCTTTCCAGAATGTCATTTGGAAAAAAAAACTATGTAACTTGTCTGAGCTTTGGTCTCCCATTTATAAAATAGAAACAGTAGAACATTTTACCTATTAATATTTGTATGAAGATGGAATAAAAAACAAACGATTCTCAGCATTAAGCCCACACACAGAGGAACTTCTCCGTATCCATCCAGCCTAATAAGGTTCTTACTAATATGGTTATGAAGAGAGCAACCTGCTCTGAGGTCATGGAGCCAGATGTCAAGAGAAGCCTGTGGGCTTCTATGAGCAGGTGGCCTTTCGGCTTGTCTCTTGTGATGCATTGTTTCCTATACCGTCTTCTCCGCCTCCTTATTACCAGTGATTCTTTCCTCAACGTCAAATTCTTAGCCGGACCTTCTGGCACAGGCCTGTAATTCGGGCAGTCTGAAAGTCTGAGGCAAGGAGAAATGCAAGTTCAAATCCAGCCTTTGTAACTTAGTGACCTAGGTAGGCCATGTTTGGGGATATACCTTAGTTAAAAGGTTCTGGGCTGGATCCCCAGTACCATAAATTCTTGGTACCTTCAGACATAGAAGTATAATCAAGACACAAATGTTTATTTGAGTGTCTACATTGTACCAGGCCTGGTCTTGGTTTATAGGAGCTACAGAGATTAACATTCTCTTGAGATATTTGAAATCTGCTGCTAGGAGCAACCACTTTCAGTCGGGATGAGCTCTGCTCTACACTGGCCATGTGACCTACATTATGATTTTCCATTCAGATGGGAGTAGATGTTCTTGTCACTAATTTAACATAGAGGAGAATAAGGTGTAAGTTATTCAAAATGCAGCCTACACATCACAGGGATACAGACTTCCCATGACTTGATGGATTAGCGATTTAGGCAGCTAAATTAAGTGTTCACAGTTGTGGGCATATTGAGTTTAAATGCCCGTTTGGTACACTGTGGAAAATTTCAAATACCTGGATGCATGTACCTGGACAACAGAAAGGAAGAATAGAAACACACAAATGCACACACGTGCACACACACACACACACACACACACACACACGCACACACACACTATTCATCAGATCAAAAAGGGAACTTGGAGTTACAGAAACGAGTGAACATAGATAGCAAGGGCTGTGCATGCATTTCCTAAAGTGTCTAACCCAAAACATTAGGTATCTTGATCCCATTGGTTTCCAATGGGGGCAAGGGAATTTGGCGTTTGAGAATGTCTGGAGTGACTTGAGTACAGATAAGATTGAATGCCATTGACATGGAAAGACAGAAAAGAAGGAGGAGGACACTACTCAAAAGTGCACTCAGAGACTTGCCTCGTAAGGAGAGCTCTCTCAGAGACAACAAGTTAGCCTGAGACAGATAAGCAGTGGTAGGTAGCTGTGCCTTCCAGTTGAGTTAATGGGGGGGGGGGGTAGGGAGGAGAGCAACAATGGCACGTATGAGCCTTTACACAATGACATATGGCAGGAGGAGCCCAGCCTGGGCAAATCAGGACATGACACAAGACACTGTTTCAAAATTAAAAGCAAAAAAGCTGGCTGAGGATATAAATCGGTAGGAAGGGCCTGGGCTTGGTCCCCAGGCCCACATCCACAGCAAACAAACAGAATTGAAGAGGGAAGCATATCTCTAGGGGAACAGAGTCCGTGAACCAGTTCACAGGACTGAGAAATCACGGAAAACATGTGTCGAGATCAATCATCTCCTCGCAGGCCTGGGTCGGAATCTGCCAGTTCCCCAGGCAGACTTCCCATTGGCCGCACCTCTAGGTCACGCGAGATTCTCATCCATAATGCAGAACCAAGTGACGGTTAATTTAGATCATCAGACGCTGTCTGGGAGCTTGAGACCCATCTACTTTTCCCCAATCATCAATTTAAACAAACTGACATCACTGTGAATTTCTTGTAAAGAGCTGCCACTGACGAACAGGCAGCCACAAAAGATTTCTCCGGATTAATGAACAGAATAACTCACGTTAAGCATCGCACCCAGGAAGTCTGCAGTGGGGCGTGCCAGGACAGCGTCTTCAGGACAATGGCAACTCTCTGATTCTTCTGCTTATCTATTTGTGTGCGCAGAGCGTTTTTGCCTTTTTTGCATTGGTCCTCGCATTTGAGATATAGTTTTACTCATACAAAAGGCTTTCCCTAAAGGGGCAGGGTTCAAGTTAGCTCCCAGCGCAGGACACTGTGTACTAGCTGCCATGACTAATGTTAATCTTGTGTCACTTCCTAGTTCTATTATTTGGGGCAAATTTGGCATTCTAAGTCTCAGTTTCCCAATGTAGAAAATAGTGGTAACAAGAAATCTTTTTTTGTTTGTTTCTTCCCATTTTATTGATACGTACAAGTGCAGAATTTAAGGTTTACAATGGAGTTGAGCATTTTGTGCACATACGTATCTTGTCAAGGTGACAAGGGCTTCCCCGCTCTCCTTTTGTCCCTCCACCTACTTATAACCAACACGTTCTGTCCCATGACTCAGTCCTAATCATTGTCTCTGTTGCTATAATGCAATTGTTAACTATGCTGTTTCTTTTTCATCTTCGGTACGGGCAAGGCAAGTTCAAGATTAAACATTTTTTCTCCAATGTACTCATTCCTGATTTAGTACAAATATAAAATTTAGATCTGAGTAAAATTATCTCTGCCCTTGAGAAATGTACTTTCTCATGGTACAAGCCCATAAACTGATAACTGTAGGCAGTGTTTGGTGATTAACACGGAAACATGGAAATATCATCTCTTAGGGCAAGATTTGCTTGTTTATCACACAGGTGGCTTTGAGGGTTCCTCCTCCGCCAATGTCCAGTGTACCTGGCACAGAGTAAACACTCATTTTGCAACATAGGTATCATCTTAATGGGTGCGTCTGTAACCTAAATTATTCAATAATGCATGTGAAAATCCTAGAGGGAAGACTGCCTCCCATCCCATGCCGCAGTAGGTCTCGTAAATCAGCACTGGACGTGTAACTTCTGGATGGACAGTGTCTGTCGGTTTCTGTCTGTCTCAGCTCTTCCCACGGCAAAGTTCATCGGTCCTATCACAGTAGGACAAAGAAGGAGATGCCGCAAGGCTGAGGCTTAGTGTCCCTTCGTCACGGGAGAATAACCTGGACAAATTAATGAAAGGGAAATTGAGAAACTCTCAATTTGTGTGTGTGTGTGTGTGTGATACTATTCTGATCACATGAGGGAAGGTCTGTGTGTAGACGAGGCACTTCTCATTTTCAGGGTGCCACAGGCTGCCTGCCCTCCTCCTGTCACCCTCAGTGCGCTGTGTTCCCTACTTTTCCTGGGACATTGGGGATTTCTCTCTTTTGCTGATGTGCCTGGCAGCTCCCCAGAGTTGAGGGAGCATCCTTGCCTTAGGGACTTTGCACTGAGATACTAATGATATCACCTCTAATTATAATTATGAATTGAGCACCAATTGAGCCGTTGGCATAAGCAAAGGCCCAAAGTGAGGGATTTGCCAGAAGGCCTAGTATCACAGACTCTCATGGCCTTCAACACGCCTGCCTCTGGAGTCCCCAGCAAAGGTGGGCATGCCTTACACGTGTGCACAGACATGACACCATAGAGGCTCCAGCTTTCTCTGCTACTTTGCTTGCAATTGGATACAGTTTCCCTGTGAAATTGCCTCTTTTTTGTGGTAGTGGGAGGTGGGGGGAAAGAAAAGGTTCAGAGACATAATTAGGATAGAATCTCGGGAGATGAGAAGTCAACCTGGCCCGGGAACAGTTGGATCCAAAACAACATAATAACAAGTAGAGGAGGGAGAGAGGCGCTGTCATCCATGTTCCAGTGGAGATGGTCACAGGACACTTCTGGTCAACAACAATAAAACAAGCTCCCACACCTATCTGCTGTAAGGCCTCAAAGAATGGAAAAAATCATTGAATATCAACTTGAGCCAAGTTTCTTATAAGAAATCAGAGTTGAAAGTTGTCAATGAGATTCTTAAATGTTTTCTCCAACTGCTGTTCTCACATTACAATGAAAAAAAGTTTTCTCTAAACTACAACATCTTCATTCGATCCGCACATGTTTACAGTTACAATTTGAATTCTAAGAGTGTGCAACTGCGAAGGTTGTGTGATAACAGCGAGGGACCAGCAAAACAAAGCCTGAAGTCAGCTGGTGCAGAGCGCCTACCTGAACTGGCAGGAGGCTGATATGCCATAGAGTACTTTAGGAAGCATGTTGAGCCTCGGGCTGCTAGAACCTGGCTGGGTATTTCACACGTTTCACAGTGAAATGACAGACAAATCAGGTAGACGTTCAATATTGGTTGATTTCCCAGTCTGGTGGCACAGGTGTGTAATCCCAACACTCTAGTATACCGAGGCAAGAAGTTCTTAAGTTTGAGCCCTGTATAAAAAACAAAGCAAATTAGTAAGTGCCTTTTTCCTAAACCAAAATTAAATGTGGCTGGTGATGTAGCTCAGTGTGAAGGCTCTGCGCCCCGGCACCACCGCAGCTGTCACCCCTACTACTGATAATAAAATGAATCAGTTTTAAGTTGTGCTGTATGGTTCTCAAGTACAGCTGCTGCTGTCAGGATTGGCTCCATTATATATTTGATGAGCCTGAGTGTAGACTAGACGCCTGTGCGAGTTCGATTATCTTGTAGGGGAAGAGAGGTGAGTTGGGTTACATACGCTGTCGGGCTCAGTTCAGCTGGTTGGCTGGGTGCACCTGCGCTCATTCCCAGCAGCCCAGGTCTGGGATGTCCTCCAGAGAGAGAGAGCTGAGCCAGAGCACAGCATGGGCAGCGTGAGTGCTAATCACTCTTGCCCCGACTAGAACACCTCGCAGAGGACAGTCGCTGGCCTGGGCCTCAGTTGTCCCTCAAGCTCAGCTAATTCCTGTGCTAGTCACCTGATCCTTGGATTAAGCCTCTTGTTCTCAGGGGTTTGCTCTGCTGAGTTAGTTCAGGGACAGGATAGGGAAGGGACCACAGTTACTCAAAACACAATGTAAAGACATTTAAAAGGCCAAATAGTGTTAGATTTGTTAATTAGGGTCATGTGCTTAGACCTAATTGAGTCAAATGCATAAATAAATTGCTTTATTGTGTGACACATCTTCACAAACCTCTGAGAAGCAGAGAAAAGTTCGATTTCATCTATTTCAACCAAAATAAATTAAAGTTCTTCATTGAGTCATCCCTCTAGGAGCTGCCTCCCCTTCTGTGGGTAACAGCTCCTTCCAGGGCTCCCTGAGGAAGAGGCCTCCCCTCTTCCACCTGCTTAGGATTCATCTATTTCCGGGGGAGGGGGTGCTCATATCATGTGTCCCTGGGCCCATGTGTCGTGTGAAACTTTTTATGAGGTCATATAAACAAATGTCTATCCACCCCAGGCAGGGGGCAGCTGACAGGACAAGGCCAAAATTACACCAAAGTCCCACCTGAGAAGGCAAAAAGTTTGCTAGAGTTACTTATAGATGCATGAGTGAGTAGCTACTTACAGATGTGTGAGTGAGGAACTTCTTACAGGTGCATGGGCCAATCAAAGGCAGTCACAAGATTGAACCCCCCCCCCCCCCCGCCACAGCACAGATGGGAATTCACAGAAGCTGCACGCTCCCTCCTGCGACTCCACTTCCTGGGTCAATTTAGTTGCATCAAAGACTGGAGTTCATAAAACTTGCCATTTGCATTAGGCTTAAAGTCCTTCCAAAACAGAGTCTGCAACCACGTCCCTGAATCCTGCTTGGACAACTCCTCCCACTTGTCCCCAGGGGACACAGGAACCCTTACATCCGTGCACACACTGCTACCCATCCCATGGCAGTTAACCTGGTCGATTCTTCTGGGCATCACCTCCGTGTCATTGTCCCTGGTCCAAACTGCCAAAGATGGGAACAGTATCCTGGATGACATCGGAAGAACAACATGGAAGGAAGGAACAGACATCAAGGGGCGGGGCCTGGACTTTCCCCGTTCGTTCTTCTCTATCACGTCATCACTTAGGGGCGGGACATGTATGTTTTTATTTTGCCTTCTCTTCTTTTCTAATCCAGTACTTCTAAAATATGAAGGCATTTGGGCTTATTTTGAAAAATTAAACAATAGTTCTACCTTTTTAAATGAACCTCATAAAACCTTCAATTGCATTGGCAAAGCTAAGACTTCTATGTGTGATCAAAACTATAATGAAAGTTGAATTTTTAAAAAAATTAAAAGAGGAATTGCCATTAACACCATTTAAAACTCTTCCTTTGGCTTTGAACACACTTGGCCCACCACTTTGGCCCTCTTGATCAAAGTTCTGAAAGTTCTCATTCATGGGTGTCATTAATGGTACTATTGTGGCTGCCTTGTTGTTTTGAGTTAATTCATATTGTTTATTAACATTTTCTAGTGACTTTAATTTTGAGAAAGAGCCAGACATCACTCAGAACTAGGTCTACTGATTATAGTAAGAACACGTTGTGATGATTTTCACAAACCTTCCTTCCAGCTGAATGGCATTGGACAGCAGCATTCACCCAGTTTTTGATACAGTCTCACAAAGACATTCATGAAAGCAGACTTTCAGAATCCTTGCAGAAAGTCCCAAGAACAGTAACACGTGTGCTCAAAGTGAAGATCGGTATTTTGAGAGGGATTCATGGAAATGTGTCCTTTACTATAGTAAAATATTTAATTTAAATACTCGTATATGTTTTGACCACACTTGGTATTGTTTGAATAGAAAGTCTGGGATTGAGATTTCTGATTATTTCAAAGTTTTCTGTAGCCCCAGGAAACGTTACATGGGTACAGTAACACAAAGAAAGAACTTTACATGAGAGGAAGGATTTGTACAGGAAACAGCAAAATCAAAGGTGGTTAAAGTAATATAGAGAGTACAGTTTTACATCAGACAGATCTATGTGGACCAATGCCATGCATGACCCTTCTGAGATGGGTGGATTTGAACAATTTCTTAGTGTCCCTGATCTTGTTTTTCATACTTTGCAGTGAAATCTGCCCTGTAAGACTGTAGTGAGAGTCCCATGAGATGCTTACCACAAGCCCTATTACAGACAGTTCTCTCTTTTCCTTGTGTTTCTTAGGAATGAGGGGAAACTGATAGATGGGTGGATGAAAGGTTATAAGAAGCTGTAAACAAGAGCCATCCACTTGCGCTCTTGTCAAGTTTAGAACATTACACAGTCTTCTTGCAAGTGCCTGACCTGGCATAGAAATGAGGGGATTAACAAAAACTGGCATTTTCCATGCGAAGTTTCCATAAGCCTCCCTGAGCACACCAAGCATACTTCTGAAAACTTTCCCCAGCGAGCACGTTCTTTCGTGTTCAAGTTCCTAATTGCAGGCTTATCCTGGGAAGCGAGTCAAGGGCATCGTTAACGATATTTCAACAGCCCAAGTACTCCAATGGTGTGTGAGAAATCAATTAGAAAGC
>PVKB01000695.1:553901-596173 GCA_004027205.1 Ctenodactylus gundi
TGGACAATTTAGAAAGTTAGCATGGCTCTGCTTAGAAATTTAAAAAAAAAAAAAATGGGACAGGGGATGCAACTCAGTATGAAGGCCTTGGGTTTAATTCTTGCTGGAAAAAAAGGTAAAAATAAAAAAGTGAGTTTCAATTCAGCAATGTTTTGAAAACCCAAGGGAGGAGTAGTATGAGAACTTCAAGGGAACAAGAAAAGGTCTCCTTCTAAAATTATGAAAAAGCATCATATAACAGAAATACATGCATACCCATGTGTATAGTACCACACTTCACAATAGCTAAATCATGGATGCTGCCCAAATGTCCGTCGACCAATGAACAGATACAGATGTGCTATATCTACACACAGAGAACTACTCTGCCATAAAGAAAGAAATGATTGAGTCATTTGTAGAAAAAATGGATGTATCTGGAGACCTTTAGGCTGAGTGAAGTGCATCAGGCCTGGAAGATTAAGTACTTCCGAGTTTTTCTAACATGAGAAACCCAAGGTACCAACACGTAAGGAAGCCTGTCACAGTTAGCAGGGAGACAGATGGATTTGCAGAAAGAGAAAGGGGACAGGGAAGAGGGTAGGAGGTGGGGAAGCCAGTTAGTGTGCAGTTGGTGCAACGGTGTGTGGGCACAGGTTTCTCAGGTTTAAGGCAACTATTCCGTATCATAAATACTTATGAATAAACAGTCACACGGGCAAGAAAGAAGGCGCATGTCCCCGCAGAAGTCTCCCGGCGTGTCAGCAGTCCCCTGAGGGGTGGAAGAGGCGTGCCTACGGGTTCGCCTTCGGGCCTGCATTTGGGTCCCACAGGTTCTACCCGTTGGAACCTCCCGGACTTGCTGCTAATTTTCCAAGGCACATTATCCATTAGCAGCTCTTTCAAATCCATGCAATTCTCTTCTCTGTCCCTACAGCCTGAAATGTCACCAACCCACTATGGAGCCTGATTTGTTATATTCACAACATTTGTTTTTCTTAAGGCAACACTACTGTTCAAGAAAAGTAATGACTAAACAGCACCTTGTCCCCAAGTTCCGTTGTCAGTAGAAGAGGGAAAATGGAAAGAAAGAAGAAACGCCTGCCTAGCCCAAGCGTTGTAAATGGAGCCATCGAAAATCCCTCCGGGTTTTCATGATGAATACGTACATGAGCAGGTATTTTGGTGGGAAACTATTTCTACTTCAATGCCAGAAAGACAGGGCAATGCATCACACCCCCCTACCTCTTAATTCTCAACGTGTGCTGTCTCGGCCTTGCCTGCCCTTCTCCCGGCTGTAGGATGGACTTCGTAAGTGTGAGTGACTTTTATCAGCCCAAGTGGGATCTCGGTTCAAGGAACAACCATGAAGGAGTGGCTCCCTGTAATGCTGAGAAACAAGAAACAACGACCCCTAGGGCCTGGAAAAAAATTTGTGCTACTGGAGAAAGAACCCAAAGCATTATTCAAAGTTCTGTTAACATTAAACCACATCTCCAGCCCTTCCTGTTTGCTTTTTTTTTTGAATTTTGAGACAAGGTCATGGTAAGTCACTCTGTTGCCTAAGGTAGGCTTGGTCTTGCAATCTTCCTGCCTGAGGCTCTTCAAGTGTCTCCAGAGAACATCTTATAAACGGATAAGTCCTGCAGCAGATATTGTATCTTCCCTCAGAACTGCTTAACATAACATCTCTATGCCAAGCCTGAGGACAATGTCTCCGTGTACGACTGTTCCTCCTGGAATATCTAGGAATAACCATAATTGAAAATTGCCCATCCCTTGAAAAGATGCATTATCCTACAGTCACGGGGCTACTCGCGTCCAAGGCAGAGGTGAATCATTTTGTTTTTAGTTCTTCTTGTTGACATTTTATTCTGTGGACAAAGCTAGAGAGAAGGAGGGGACAGGGAAGTGGCATCTGCTCTTTTATTTCCCCATCCCTGTTCTTCGGCTCCGTGGCAAGGTACATGTCCCTTGGTGGCAGGGAAGGACTGGTCAGTTCTTAGCCTCTTGACCAAGACAGTAGGAGGTTGGGTTGAGCTTGCTGAAGAGAACCTGTCCTGGAAAAACATTTCACCTTGAAGTTAATCTTGCAGTGATTTCCATGCTCTCTCTCGACAGAGTGTGATGTTGATTTATGCCATAATTGCTAGAACTTGGATCATTCCTGCTGGCTGCTGGACCCTCTGCTCAGACGGAGGCAGGCTTTCTCCATGCAACTGCCTGATGTCCCAGGAGATTCCCCTTGGGGCACGCCCCGTCCCCTCCATTAGTGATGATTCTCCACAGGCATAGTAGTTCCAAATCAAACTCAAGGTTGGAAGCTTTTCACAGTCAGCATCTTATGTGATGTAAGTAGTGAATATCCATGTATCCTACATGGACATATACACACTGCATTTAGACTCCATACATGTGCTGACACATTTGTGTATGTGGATAAGAAGAAAAGAGAAAGAGAGTTAGGGAGGGAGAGGAAAATAGAGGAACAGAGAGAAGCGCTTTACGGGGACCAGAAAAAAAGATGGTACACTTCTATGTGCAACATTCCCAAGAGCGGACAGAAGTGGGCTTGGTTCCTAAGTCACTGTCCACCCAGGCTGGTCCTAAACCAGCCATGGAGCCCAGGCTGGCCTTGAACTCAGAGCAATTCTCCAGCCTCAGCCTCCCAAGTGCTGGGATTACAGGCATGTGCCACCACGCCCGGCTTCATGTGGTGCTGGGGAATCGAACTCCAGGCCTTGGGCTTTAACCTCTTCACCATTCCTCCAGCCTCAGAACTTGGGTTTTGTTAAATTACCAGTTTCAAAGGCTATTGAAGCAGTCAGCGTGTTTAACACATGACGTAGTACAGGAAACATCTGCTCAGTTTAATAAATATTACTGTGTGATTGTGTTTTTGCCTAATGCTTTTTATTTAATTAATCCATTTTTCCTTCCATAATGTCTTCTTGCTGCCACCACGTCTTTTGCATGCTATTTCTGTCTTCTTCCAGGCGATCTCACTCTCTTCACTCCCTCTGCCCAATAAGAATCTTGGATTTGTGTGTCTTCAAATATTCTTTTCTATAAAGAATGAGAAAACAGATAAGATTATTTTTAACAATATTATATTTGACTCCACACACTCAATGTATTCCAACTTATAATTAATATGCACATGCTGGTAGATAATTTACATACTTTGTGATAAATTTCCCAAAATTAGGAATGTATTTCGTGCTTGCATCACGTTAATTCAGGTGAGGCACATTCTGAGAGATGGACGTTACATGGGACGGCACAGGTTCACAACGTGTTGCCTTTTGAATGATCCTTCACACCATAGCCGGAAGGAGATGATGTCCCAATACACTCCTTGCCTCCATGATCACAAGGCTTTGCAGCCTGGCTTCTGTCATCTGTCTTTAACAACTTCCCAAGCAGACGTTTCCACATGCTGATCCCTGAGCACATGTGCATTCAAGGCAACCCCCAGCGTCTGCTGCTCGGTTGCACATCCGAGTAGGACAAGCACAGCCTCTTGTGATGATGCCACACTCTCCTCTTCCTACTGTCCTGGACCGTCACTTTGTGCCTGCTCTCAATTTCCAGCGAATCTCTTGTGCTTCTCAAGGGGTGATTTCTGTTTTCTGTCTACAGCACATATAAACCCCAAACTTATGCCATTTTAGTGGATGTCTTATTTAGTACAGTTTTGGTTGTTGTTTGCAAAGTAAAATATCGCTCATAAAGTGGCTTAAATAACAGGGCAGGCTTTTTCCCCATGTCATGGTGTTTTTTTTTTTTTTAATTTCAGAACAAGTGTGTTTAGAGCTGATGGATGATGCCATTGGTGTTGACTGGTCTTGAAGATTCTTTTTCTTTTCTTTTCTTTTTCTTCATTGTCAAAAGCTGGCTGCTTTTGTGCCAAGCGTCTTATTCTCAGACAAGAGCATTAAGAACAGAACGAACTGACAGACGCTAACTCCGTCCACCATTCTTTTTCTTTGGAGTGGAACATTTCAGTAAAACAGTCCCCAGAATTTTTTTTGTATGTCTTAGCAAGAATCATGCCAGGTGTTGACGGCCAGACCGGAAGGGAGATTACCGATGCCCACGCACAGCGTGTTAACCCAGGGCTGGAAGGAATAACTACAAGTTTGGGGAAGAGCAGAGAAATCGTCAACAGTGTCACTTGACTGACAGGTGGACTTCCTCTGGTCATGCACTACCCTAGTCACACAGCACCACCACTCAGCTCTCCATCAAGCTTTGTGATACCAGTGTGGCTGGTGCCACTCACCTGGGCTATCACCAAACCCTGGGCCTGTACCCACTGCACTCTTATGAGAACCATATTGGACTAGCATAATTGTGTCTCCACCTCCCCTCATACCGAATGAGCCCCCAGGTGGCTTTTGGACTGTCACAGGTGTTCAACAGTACATGGTCTCTAATTGAGTGTTTCCATGACACATTTCACCTCCAATATGATAGCAGTTGGTTCTCATACTGAGGGACAATTTGTCTATAGGTTCTCATTTTCTCACCTGTGTTTTAAAAAAAATAATACAAAACTCAAGGAATAATTTGTTCTGAGTCCCTGAATTAATCATTTTATTACTCTAAGGAGATAAATTAACAGAAATCTCATAGGGAGAGACTTACTCTAGCAATTTGGGCTCACTGCAGGAAGCCAAAACCACTACAAGTATTTTATATGGAACGTGAATTAACACAAGGAATTACATACTTATGGAATCTTAGAAAAATTGGAGGAACAAGATTCAGGCGTTTGTAACAATTAAATTTTGAGTCCATGAACTGGGAGAATCAGGAAATGGCTGATCCAGCTGACACCACAGATACTGTCATGGCTGGAACTGACTTGAGAGCAGAAATAACAGCCCGAAGACGGCCCCTACCACACTGTCTCAGCTACCTTTTCATCGCTGGGAGGAAATGCTCAACACCACAACTTAACAGAGGAAAGAGTTATCTTAGCTCATCGTTTCAGAAGTTCAGAGTCCAAATGTGAGCAGCCGGCTATGGTGAGCACAGCCAGAGGGCTCTTCACGGCAAGGCAAAGGGGAAGCCAGGCCAGAGAGGAAGGGGTGGAGCTACCCTTCCAGGTCGTGCTCCAATGACCCACCTCTCCTGGGTCACTCCCCAGTGTTCTGTCCCTCCCACCAGGCCCCACCTCTGAACGGCATGCAAGTATTTTACAACATCCAATTATATAAGGTTCTTGAGGGACATTCTCCATCCAAAATACATCAACTGAGTAGTACATCTTTCTTGAAGGAATAATAAAACGTCTTCATAAGCAGAGACCATACCTACCCAGGAGCACACATTCTACTTTTGAAAAGTATTCAAAATATAATAATATAAAATAATGATTAATATCGCAGGAAAAACAAGTGTAGTGGAGGGGTGGCCATCAAGAAATGATGAAATGTCCCCAAAATTTTGTATGTGCAGTATCCCTAAGAATTTAGAAATCTATTCAATGCCCGAAGAAGGGAAAGTGAGCCCTGAGTACTATGGTGTACCTGAATGAGGTGAGCGTGAAGGTGGGAGCCTTGAAGATGAAACAAGGAAGCCCTGTGGCTGAGATGGTGTGAGGTCAGGAAATCACGGCCCGTTGAGTCCAAAGGCTGGAGGCCATGGAGAGCAAGGGACGAGCTGCGACCTCCATGACATCAGTGCCCGTGGCAGTGGCTCTGGCCTTGTTGGATACCCAACTTGTAGACAGAAGATTGTGGAATGTCTCGGCCTCCATACTTGCAGATGTGAATTATTCATAATCAATTGTTTTAGATGATTGGATGGCTAGATGTCTTGGTAGAATGAGAGGTATGGAGACACTGATCTCTTCTAGGCTCTCTGGAAAGTCCTAACTCACTTGACTCATAATTAAAGAGGTCTTACTGCCATCTTGCTAAGCTCAGACGAGACATGAATGCATTTCCAAGCACGTGAGTGTTTAGAGGAATGCCCTGAATATGAGAAAGAATATGAGTTAATATATTTGAAGGCCTGACAAGACAAATTACTTTAGCTCCCTTATCTAAACATAAAATATCTTCATCTGGAAAAAAATCATTATTTTTAAGTGATAATTAGGACGAATGTATTTATTCTGTGTTCTCAGTATGTTCTAATTATTGACATGCAGTAATCATATTATCACATTTGTATTTAAAATTTCAACTCATATATATTTTTTTTCTTTATCTTTTTCTTTCTTTTTTCTTTTTTGTTTTTTGAGACCCGGTCTCACCCTGCAGTCCAAGCTGGTCCTGAATTCCCTGTGTATCCCAGGCTGGCCTCGAACACACAGAAATCCTTCTCCCAAGTGATGGGATGACAAGCATGGGACACCACGTCGCTGACATGGTGCTGCGGAATTGAACCCACAGACTTGAGCTTACTAGACAGCAACTTGACTGCTTAGACTTTCCTCTAGCTGGAACCTTTATATGTAAAATTTCATTACACATATTTTTTAATAAAAATTTGAATGGGCCATTCCTAACATTTTTTGTGTGTCCATCATCTGAATAGTCTATTCCTGTCAAAATACAATCATGTTGTTTATTTGGATTAATGTAATAGGGAAAAATGTTCAACTACTCAGAATTCTTGGATATGTCCAATAAGATGAAATAAAGAAAAGCGAATCAGAAACAAATTTAGCATAAAAAGAAAACTGAAAAAACTTCAAGGATTTTTTTAAAAAATGTATTTGTTGCTTTAAGCAATATCAGAAATGTATATTCATAAAGATAATCAAATTCAATATTCACACAGGAGATCCTGGCTTTCTATGTATTTAAATACTTGATTTTAAAATTTCCTCAAAGTTCTTTCACTTTCATCCTTGGAAACTGAATGAAATGATACTCAAGGTAAATCTAAGGCTTTAAAAATGTCTCAAAATCTCCATAAGGCAGATGGGCCGTAAAATGTCACCTGTGAAGGACTAGGTGAAGAATTAATAAAAAAATAAAATATATGACATGGCTGGTTTGGGTTTTCAAAAGCACCACGGCCACATTCACCCAAACAACATATTTTTCTATTTACATTTTTGAAACAAGGTAGATTTTTCTCCTTCCTTGAGTTGAAATATAAACAACCACGACAGAAACAAATGAACAGTGTCAGTATTTCATCTACAAGCATTTCCGGTGCTATACCATGCTTGCTTATGCCGTTTCTGAAATTTCGAGGTTATTTAACTATGTGGCGCTCTGTGATTCTTTCCCTTTGCTCTTGCTGTGCACAGAGAATGATATATGTATTTGTAGCTTGAATACCTCCTCCGTGATTCACAAGCCCACAGAATTTCCCAAGTAGAGAGAACCAGCAAGGTTTATCACCCATGCAATTATTTTCCCCCAGGTTTTGGTTGTAGTGTGGGGTGGATATATATATCTTAGATCACAACTCTTGCTTTCTCTCTGTGGTAGCTGTCTGTCCACTGTTATTCCCAGTCCTGCTCTGTGAATAACTTTAAAAAGCAGCAAAGATCCCGGAAAATGGAGGGCACGGTTGTCCCTGGGGGATGCCACTGGGAAAGCTGAGAAGGAAGAACACCAAGAGAAGAAGTAAGACAGGTGGCAATGCATCTCCTCTGTTCTGAGAGGGCAGAGGCCTCCCGCAAGTTCACAATGTAGGAGGGGCCTGGGAAGTGCTTAAGTGTGGGTGGCGGGTGCCACTGGTCCAACACGGGGCCTACATTCCAGAGCACTTGGGGAGCTTTTTACAAGGGGATCGGGTGTTAAAGTCACAGTAGGCACATTGCAGATACTCAAGACTGCTGCCCATCAGGGCTTGCTTCCTCCTTCCTTCTCACATCAGGTCATCATGTTTGGCAAGTAAAAATAAGCAATATGTGGTTAAATTTGAATATTACAGAAATTAAAAGTGACATTTTCTTACACATTTCCTGTAATATGTAGGATTTTTACTCCTTTATTTTTTTAATAAAAAGGTACTGCGTTAGACCTGTAATACTTAGAATACAATTTTACCAAAACAAATTCACAAAAAAACCTGTGTTACCTATCACCTGATCTTACTTGGTTTTTTCCTGATGACTCTGCAACCAACCAAAGAGTACTAACCAGGGCATGTGTCAGGAACACCACTAAGTCACCTCAGGGGGGACGGAATGCTGCCTGGTAGAGCTCTTGCTCTGGGTACTCAAAGCTCAATCTCCAGTACCACAAAACATGATCCAAAGCCAAAATGGGCACCTAGAAAACAAGAGGAGGAGGAGGAGGAGGAGGAGGAGGAGGAGGAGGATGAGGAGAAGAAGAAGAAGAAGAAGAAGCAGAAGCAGCAGCAGCTAAAACTCAGTTGAAATTGGAAGGTGGAGATGGGTAAAGATAAATCACAAAAGAATTTCCATGGGACCAATAGGTATGGTGCCTTCGAGAAGCTGTAAACTGAACTTACACAGACTCACCTTGGAGCATTCCTAAGGACAAAGGAAATAAAGTAGAAAATAGGGTGACAAGCTCAGTGTTGTGAAATTCTAAGTGTGTGGACATAAACAACGACAAAATGGCCACTTTGGTGTCAATGTTAGAAGCCAAGATAAAGTTTATCTTGAGAACAGGAGATGGGTCTTGTAGAGTGGGTGGTGGTGTGGCTCTGGGTGGATGCCAATCCCTGGGAATGTTCACTGTATGACAAATGCTCAAGGTTTTTTATTTTGACTTTTGTATGACTATTTCAATCAAATATTTTTGTTCTTTCAAAGAAAGTGATTAGGACTAAGGAGACATTTATGGAGTTGAAATTCAAACTGATAAAAAAATTCATGACAACGTTAAAGCACATTT
Source organism: Ctenodactylus gundi (assembly GCA_004027205.1). NCBI lineage: Eukaryota > Metazoa > Chordata > Mammalia > Rodentia > Ctenodactylidae > Ctenodactylus > Ctenodactylus gundi. The sequence continues at coordinate 562,721 of PVKB01000695.1, forward strand.
GTCATTTCAATGAAGTAAAACTCTCAAAAAAGAAATTTGAAACAATGGGAAATTTCAATTCCAGATAAACAAAATTCTCACTGAGAGAACTAAAATTTTAGACATAACAAAATAATACCTGCACCATCTTCTCAACCCTGATTTGCTTATTCAGTTAATGGACGTTTATTTCAGTATCAGTTATTAAAATTATTTTTAATTGGAATTTTCCTTGTCTATATAGACCAGACAGCCTAGCAAACGATAGGGTCTGGATTGTGGGACACTGAGGTCTTTAGGACTACTAATTTCTAACATTTTAAGTTTTGAAATACAACATGTCATCTGAACTACAGATTTGACTGCATACTTGACCTAGATGGTGCTGCCAACTACTGTCCCTATAGGAAAAAAAAAAAAAGAAAACAGAGAAATATTAACACAATGGCTTAAAAAGAGTGAATTTAGGACAGAGATAATATGAGTGCAAATTACAGATCCCAGCACTGAACCTTTTCAGCACAGAGGGCTTATATTGAACTGCGTGATAACACCCCCTGACATTGCAGTGCCCTCTAAGCATCAAACGCTCCTCCACAGAGGGCCACAAACTCACCAGTCCTGTCCTTCTAGTGGTTCTATGGGTCACACCCCAAATCTGTGGCGATTTCACAAGTAAGTCAACTAGAGAACAAGAAACTTGTTATCTTGCCTCCAGCAACCAAGGTAAGTTCGGGGGATGAGATCTTAATGCTTATGTCCTACTTACCAGGCATATGATCTTAGTCACTAAGTCACATTGCCTTTCAATCTATCTGATTTAAACACTCCTAGATTTTCTTTTCTCTCTTGAAAAGAAAGGACAGTCTTTTCACCTACCAGCCGCGGCATTTGGGCTGTATTTAAAGGTGATAAAAGTAGAGGCATGTTTTGCCATGTTGAACACCTAAGTGTCTCCAGGTAATTTTTTAATTTAAATTTAAATTTAATCTAAATGAAACGATTTTATACTTTATTGACTTTTCTGATACAGAGAATTGATTACCTGATAGATTTCTTGCTGGGTATTAAATTACCAGATTTTTAATAAACAGAAGAATGAGTGAATGAGTAGATGAGAAGTTGGCTTAGCTGATGTCAAAACACCACTAATTGCTTGCAAATATGAGCTACATTTCAAAGATGATTCAGGATGGTTGATGACATATTTATGGTACCAGCCCATGGTGAGAATGCCACTAAGCCAGCTTGAAGCGTCCCCTCTAGGGTGACCGTTGTGATGTAGCTTGGATTCTAGTCAAGCCAGGTGCTTGGACGTGTTCACCCTTAGGTGCCCACAGCTCAGAGCTTGTTGTGGGGCTTTCTCCAGCTAGCTTTTGTCTGCAGCAGGTGAGCTAAGCTAATGACATCACAGTGGTCGTCATGGCAGCACAGATGTTTGTGGGGCTTATTCAGCTAGTTAAGTCTCATTTAGCAGGTGTGATTTCTGTCTCTTTCCTAATGCTTTGATTTCCAAAATTCTAAACTAACATAGATGGTATTTAAACCCATATTTGTCAGATGGATTTTTTTACATAGTTTCTACTTTGTCTGGTGGTCATGAACTGAAGATGCCACCTGACCTTTACACTTCTGCCTAGGCACGGGTGCACTGTGGTTGCCCTTGTGGTAAGTAAAGCTACTCAACTGGAGAGAGAAAAGCAAAGGACTCATTAAGAGAATGGCTTTAGCACTTGGTTTTTCCTGTCTTGGTAGTCTGCCATGTCCTGGTAATCAGGCGCCACAGCTGTCACTGATATTGCCTGTGGCTGTACATTAGGACAAGAGACTTCTCTCTACCAACTACCAGGAGTATCGGTTGAGTTTGGGTGATTCTTGTCCATTCTCACATTTTGTTCAAATATCGAAGTCTAGGACATAAAACACCATGTTTCTTGGTCAATAGCAGCAAGGCTTCTGTATGAAAATCTGGCTCTTTCAGTTATGTGCACTTACGTGATCCTGACGGGGACGTGAGTGCTACACTTTGGACTTCCAGCATCCCGCTAAAGCCTCAGGTGCTTGGATGTTATAAAATACCTGTGGACTGTGGAGGGAAGTAGCCTGATTGAACCCCGGGGTTTGCTCCAAGAGGGGCAGATCCCAGGAGCAGCGCCTGGAAACGGAGCCCCACCCCTTTCTCACTGACTTGGCTTCCCTTTGCCATGCCTTAAAGAGCTCTCCCACCACGTGGCCACCCATGTATGGCCCCCACCTTCTACAACTGAGAGTGAAGATAAATCTTTCCCCTGTTAAGTTACGGATGCCAGGCATTTTGTCCCAGCAACGAGAAAGTGGCTAAGATAGCTGAAGATGATGCTCACATAAGCACTGACACAACAAGAGAAGCACATGGTATTGTGAGAACCCAGAAGAAGGCCCATGGGTTCCAGCTGGTTTACAGAAGTAATAAGTCTTAGAGAGTCCACCCTCATTCACTGCCTCTTAGAGGAGGCAATCGATGCTGAAAAGACAGGAGAGATCAAGGAGTATCAGCCCTAACCGGGGTGCGGCGCTTACTGACCTCATGACCGATAGGAAAGACACGACTCACACTGCCTGAATTCACCCAGAGAAGTGGAAGCTGAAGGAGGACATTATATGAAAACAGAACAGTGAAGAATTTTGAAAACAACTCATAAAGAATTGCGAACCATAGAGTCGACCATCATGATAACCAGATCCATGGGTACCTTTCCAACAGCTATGGCTGTTCTTAAGGAAACATTGGAGAGATGTAAATTTTACTAAAATATTCTATGATTTTTAGGAAACCAATGGACTCTATACGATAAATCAGAATGGAAAGTTTGCCTCAAAGAATCACATAGTGATCCATTTGCAAACTGACGGCGTATAACCCTTTTTTCACAAAGTACAGAGGGGATGATACTTACCTGCCTTGTTTAGTTTTTTGTAAGTTCCCAGCTTTCTTCTAGCAACTGCTGTGTCTTTTTTCCCATATATATATATATATATATATATATATATATATATATATATATAGTGACAATGGTTATAATGAGCTTGAACATGCTGTACACAAGTGTATCTCGTCAGCATTACAATCCCTTCCTTCTTCCTTTTTGGCCTGTTTGCATGCTGCTTACCCTCCATGACGTTCACTATCACACCCATTTGATTCTACACAATGCTTGCATTTTGGGTTTCTGATATTAGAGAAACCATGCGATTCTTAACCTTCGGAGTTTGTCTCACTTCACTAAGCATTATGGTCCCAAGCTGCATCCACTGACCTACAAAAGCCTCAGATGTATCTGTCTTTATGAAAGAGTTGTACTACATTGTGTACATATATCACATTTTTTACATCCATTGGTCTGTTGACGGATGTTTCAGAGTCTTCCACATTTCAGATATTGTTAATTATACCACTATTAACATGAGTATCCATGTATCTCTGTCATATGCTGTTTTTAACTCTTTTGGAAAGATACTCAGGTGACGTGTTGCTGGATCAAATGGAATATTTACTTTCAGCCTTTAGCCTTCTGAAGAATCTCCATACTGGCCTCCATATTGGACACACCAGTGTACAATCCTCCCAGCAATGTAAAAGAATTCCTTCCCCGCAACCTCACCAGCACTGATTGATGTTTTCTGTGTCTTTGTTCTATCCTTATCTTTACTTCAGATGGCCTACACCTTCCTTGATTTTCTAGAATTTGGGAAGGGTTTCCTTTAGGAAGGTCACAGATTGCAAACACCAGGTATATGAGAATCTTTTTTGCAAAGTGACCAAAGACATGTGTCGAGAGGTTCTGTAAATTTTTCTGAAACAAATATCCAGAAAACTGAAGAACTAAGTCTGATGTGTAGAGGATGATACTGGTCTTGAAACTGTTCTGCCTTAAGGTAGCACCAAGTCTTCTGCTGGGAGTAAATGAGACAAAAGGTTAATACTGTGCATCAATTAAAATATTTTAGCACAAAGCGTCTCTGACCTCAATCCCTGCTAATTAATGCAGCAGGCCCTGGGGGCAGTCCGTGGCTGTGTGGAGAATGGTTTCTTAGCTACTTAGCAGCTGAGTCCTTTGCCTTTACTTTCTCACACCACACCCGCTTTCCAACTCTGACAATGTCCAGGTGCCTTATTTTGCCTAAAAGAAGTAATGAACTAATAATTATGAGAAGGCTTCAATTATTAAAATACTATTAAAGCATGCAAATGGGATCATATGCTGAGAAAAGGGGAAAGAGATTAATTATCCTAATTACAGGGGTCATGAGGAAGTTCAATAAGGTATGCCTGAAGCGAGACGAGTGTGACCAGATGTCACAAGAGACAGCCTTCCTATGTGATCATAATGAACCCTCACCCATGGTGCGTCTCCAGAATTCTCAGCATCTGCACCTGAGACCTGAGATTGGAGGCCTGAGCCAATGCCATCGCACTGGCTATCACTTTCAGTCTTTTAAACCAATCCATTCCCAAGGACCTTAGATTCTAATTGCCTGTTTCCTGTGTGCTCTTTGCTGAATGACTCGTGGAAGGATCAGGCTAGGGTGGCGTGTCTCAGAAGTGGTTTCATTTTCTGTGGAGCCCAAGGGAAGAAACCACTCACATGCTGCAAGTGGGTGTTTCATTTCCAAAGGTCCCTCAGTATCTGTCATGGCTATGATTGTGATAATGTTGTCACTGTCTTGTCGAAAGCCACCAGTGTCTTCCACTGAAGTGGCTGTGACACAAGTCTTGTTCTCAAGTCACTCTCATGCATATTTTCTCAAGTGTCCTGCTTGACCAATAATCATGCGCTGATTTGGGTGATTAGAGATAGATTGTCTGTTCAGCCCTAACTACAGAAAAAGTTTTCTAAGATGAGGAGTATCCCCCCCGTAGTACAATGTATTACACTAACAAGGGCACCTATGTGTTCTGTATGTCATGCTTAGTGTATCATCACTTCCCCTTTGTTTCTGGATTAAACAATCTCCTGCTAATTTGTTCATCAAGAACCTAGAAGCTATAGTCTACACCCTATAAGCACCGTGTCCAGCTCAAGTGTGTTGTAGGCTGTCCTGATTAAGAGTTACGGAAGGACACTCTAACACACCCACAACACCAACCAAGCTGCATCATGGTGTGCATCTTTACAGAGTCCTCCCACTTTTAGAAAAACACACTTTTGTTGCTACTTCTTTGAGTTTGAAGCCTAATGACTACAGCAAAAATCTCCCAAGGACTCCCGCTGAAGGACTTCAGGTATCGAAGAGAAGTAGCCATTTATCAGCAAGCTGTTTGTTTAAACTATGTGTTGTGATTAAAAGCACCTGCACACATCATCCTCAGTCCAATCCGAGTCTGTGGGATCTGAGTTGCGTCAGGCATGGCTAACTGTGTTGCTAGATAAATGGTTCTCTTAATAGCCAGCTATCCCTCATGTTGGAAGCTATTAAACATGAAAGCTCATTACAACAATAATGACTGTTTTGATATTTCCAACTACCTCTAGTGATATGGCTGCTGGAAAGCAATCAATGAGGCGTGAGACATCAGCTATGCAATGAGTGCAAAGCCTGGGACTGGCCCATTGGTCTTCACAAATCCTCCCTTCTGGGGGTAATGGTAAATGCAGGGACGATTTGGTGCATACTGACCTTATTCCACGCCAAGCACCATGGTTCGTCCCACCCTGATCAATTGAGAAGGCTGCTTGTTTGGATTCCCACCACCTCTCAGACTCCAGAACACTGCACTCTGGCGACTGGAACACAACTGACATTATGCATATACTCTCCATAGTTTGTTTATAATACTCTTCTGAGTCTACTTCCCGTATAATTCATGAAATGAGCCTGTAAAATTTGAACACCTCATTAGTAATCAGTTATTGAAAAGATCTTTCTGAATGTCGTACAGATATAAACGTGCAGCATGTGGAAGAAGAGTTCATGTCCACACTGACTGCCATGCACAGATCTAGGGAAAGCAAGGTGAATGTTCCTAAGTGTTTTTAATTTAAGAATTAAGTGCGATGTGACAGCTAACGCTTTGTGCTTCTCTTTGTCCGCCAGATTCACTTTGTACAAAGTGTCTCACCCCAAATGGCTAGAACTGTGGCTTGAATACCTTCTCCTGTGGTGCAGGGGATGGAGAAGACAGAAACCACTTATCAGAAAGCTGTGGTCCAAGAGTACAAGAAGTGTTAACAGAGCTGCAACATGAGGCAATCAGGGACCGAAGTAATATCTTTGTGTTGTGTGACACATGAAAATATGACTCTATGTTAAGATTCAGTACAGGTGTCATCCAGGTCTCCTGGGATCACCTAAGCATCCAACATTCTGTTTAGCCAATGTTTAGCCAAGGGCACAATCATTATTCTGCTTTATGAATCATAGTATGAAGAAAATCAAGATATATATTGTCAACCCCAGAGGATTAGAAGGAAGTATAGAAATATGAACAGTCAGAGTGTCATAAAGTTTGAAATTGCACCTATTTAATAGAAGAGAGCCCATAAATACTGAAGGGATACTGTATTTTTTGAAGTTTTCTTGCTTTTTCTGGATTTGCATACTGGGAATGGGTCTAGGGCTTATGATTTCTTTTGAAGACTTGGGTGCCCCTGGGACGACGATGATGATGATTTTGAGACGAGGCCTGCTCAGTAGCCCATTCTGGTCCTGAACTCACTAGGAAGTCCAGGCTGGCCTTGGATTCACAGAAATCCTGCTGCCTCGGCCTCCCAAGTGCTGGGATTGCAGGCGTGCTTCACCACACCCCGCTACTGTGGTGTTGGGAGTCAAGCTCTGGTACTTGGCGCTTGCTTAAGTGGATTGCTAGGCAAGTGATTAAACCAGTGAGCCATTCCTCAGCCCTCATGGGAATTCTTGGTTTTCTTTGGCATGCATATTTCCATTTTTGAGACAAATAAAAGGCCGATACTAGAAGCAACCAAGAAAAACTTTCCAAGACTGGCCTTGGCAGTTGTGACGCCAAGGGGAAAATGAAGTATTCAGTGTCCCTTAGTGGAATCCCCATTTCTCCTTACCTCAGAGAGAAAGAAAAGTGAGCCAGAGTACAGGGCCGCATTTTTCATCTTCCCACCTCTCAGGCCTTTGCGTTCTTGCACATAGAGATCAAGAGGAGAGGTCATTTAAAAATCAATGGCAGCCGCTGTTGACATTGACAGCACAGCATGGGTGGCAGCAACCTAATGCTCAGAACGCTGAAACCAACTCTCTGTGTTACGGTGGAAAAGCTGGGTCTCAGAGTCGGGAAGGGCCAGGCCACACCGGATGTGGAACCGGGAATGTGATTTGAAAATGCACAGATTGTTCTAAAAAGCCTTTACAGAAAGAACTAGTAGAAAGTTTGATCGCAAGATCGATAGTTGTCCAGAGTTTCACAGAAAAACTAAAATAAATCATGTCTCCATCCCCCACTCCACAGTTCTTTTAGGCCCACTCACGGAGGACACTAGACTGCAGTCTTCCAAGGGTGACTGGGCAAGACGTGGTAAGAAAGGAGTGACGCAAGGTAACATGGAAGAAATAGGGGCTGCGCAACGGAGGCTGGAAAGCCCCCGTCACAGGGGGCTTCTGTCTACAGATTCACCAATGACACGTGGATAGATGAGTTTCAAAATTAACCAATCATTTTTAGGATCAAGGGCTGACTCTGATCAAACATTTATGATGAAGGATTACAGTGGCCACTTGGTGGAATCTGTGAATAAACTCCTTACTTACTATTTTTTTTTTTGTACCTGGTTTCTCCCTTAATTTTTTTCTCAGATTGAGGGTCTAGCCCAGGGCTCCCATAAGCTATAGGGACACCCTAACTTGTGCCCAGACTTTGCTTTCCCATTTTAAGGGGACAATTATGGTATAAATATTTCAGCTTTGATGTGAGAACTGTGTTGCTTTCACTGTATAAATATTTAACATAGGACCTGGTCAATAGAAGCAACTTCACCTGCAAGATATCATTCCTTCAGGACGTAGGTAGAATCAGAGCCAGTGAGAAAGCAATGAAAAGACACTAAGCTCACTTGCATATTAGAGCCCGGAAAGCAAGAATGATCAGCAGATTCAAGAGTTCAAGAGCTGAACCTGGGAGGGAAAAATAACCTTCCACGGGGCCTACAGGGAGCAGGCTGGACACCTACATAGCATTTAACGGTACCTGTGAGCTTCAAGCGGTAGGTGTGCTAATAGTCCTGAGTTGGTCATTATGCAACAGACACACAAATCAGAACCTCGGACTATATCCCATACAGACCTAAAAAATCTTAAAGGTCTGTCAAAAATAAAATAAACATTGCATTTAATTGTAATTGGATAAATTAGAATATGTCTAGATTTTTTAATAAAAAGGTTTATGATGCTTACAGTCAACAATTTCTGAGCTATTGCAAATCCTTATTTATGAGGTAATAGAAAAAGGGGCATTTTGGAAAACATTTTTTAGCCTTGTGTTGTCAATGATAGGCTGATCACATGTGATGTCTGGATAAAGGACTATCATGAGAGTGAAAAAGGAACTATAGTTATGAGCACTCTGGGACTTTTGGGGGAAATTGAGTTCTGAAATTGTCTTAGGTTTTTTTGACTACTTAGGTATTACTGGGTTACGTGTACTTATTACTAAAAATGCATTGGTATCACTTATTAAAACAGTTTAAGAAAAAATCCATTTGAACCCATCCTGAAGTATAGCATGATGATTGACTTTTAGTATAAGACAACAGTAAGACTGTGGAATCGTGCTTGGCTTTTGGAAAACAACATTAGAGTGTGTTAACAGTGCTACAATTTGAAAGTGCACTACCTACTATATTCTGTACTCATTTTTAAGAATTCATATGTGTGCAATCAATGTTGGTTGGCAATGTGACAGCCTTCTTTCATTAGTGCCCTATCTATTAAACTCAGTGGTCTGATAATAACCAGTGGCTGTTCATTTATTTGGTCAACTGGTAGCCTTTGAATTATTTGAGATAAAAGATAAAAATAAAATGATCTTGAAACTAGGAAAAGACACAGGGGCAAAGATGTGAGTCTGGGAAACCTCAAGATGCTGAAAGCACAGAGCAAAATCAGAGGCTTCATCTGCTGGAAAAGAGCTCGGAATTAACCAGGTGGGCCCCAGTAATGAGGTGGGCCCCATGGGGGGCTCACTGTGCCTTGATTGGAAACACGGAGTGTGAACGCTCTTCCATGCAGGGCTACTCAACAGGAAACAGATTTTCTGTCCACAACAAGTGCCATGTCCCAGACCATGCTACTGAGGCTCAAATGACCACCATATGAATACACGGAAGAGGAGACTGATGAGATCTGAGAGGATCAGATGGTGTTTAAACTCCTTGGGAACCGCAGGACAACTAAATGCCCACCACCAGAAGCCTTCGATGGAATGATCAATTATTCATCATAAATAGGTGGGAGAAAAAGAAAGACACTAGACTTGGTGTATGTATCTATACCTACGTATCTATGTTTAATTCTATATAAATATATATATATATATATATATATATATATATATATATATATATGTATGTATATATATATGTGTATATATATATATATATAATTTAAGTGTGTTTGTTTTATATTTATATTCACATACACATAAATTCTATTTCTATATAAAAATAAATGAATATAACAATTGCATACAAATTATTAACTATACAGTATGTCAATATCTACCTACCTATCTATACATGTACATATCAGTCTAATTTAATGAAAAATATTTGAATTTATATATTTTTGCCTAGGATTCACATTAAAAATAACAGTGATTATTACATTTGAATCTTTTCCTTTTATAAGATACAGGAAATTGAGCCCAGAGTCTTTAGATAGAGCTACAGCTCCAACCCTTTAATAATATATACGTATGTTTAGTATATATATATATAAATAAATGTACGTAATGTGTGTGTGTGTGTGTGTGTATGTGTGTGTGTGTGTGTGTGTGTCTGTGTATTTTTTTTTTATGACAGGATCTTGCTAAGTCATCAAGTTGTCCGAGCAGGGCTCAAAAGTGCAATCCTTCTGCACTGGCCATCCAGAGTGCTGGGATGCCACAACCACACCCATCTTGCAACTATTTTTTTTTTTTATAATTTGCACACCTTTCTCATGTATTTCTTCCTTTCTTGCCTTACAACAACTAAATTACAGAAGGACATTGATTCTGTGGTTGGTTATTTTCAGAAAAGAAGTTCAGTTTCACACCCTAGACAGGGTGAATAAAAGTGAACTCACAATCTGATTTAATTCCATTTTCTGTTGCTTTTTTTCCCCTCCAGATGTAATCACCACATTTCCCTCACAGAATTATTGACACCAAGCCAGTAAATGTGTTCCCTTGAGGAAAAAGCACACTGTAAATAACTTCTCTTTAAAGAGAAAGGCTTATTGGATTTTTACACCACACAACATGAGTAACAGTTAAATACAGAGTGATGTTCCCATCTCTCCTGGTGTTCAAAAGCCCACTGTCCATATTTCTTAAGCCTAAAGGTAAGTCAGAAAAGAGACCACCTGCGTCTTACTGTGCTGGAATTCTGACTATAAGTGAAAATTAATAAAGCACCAAAATAGAGGGGTGTCTCTATTTCTAACATCAAAAATGTTGTTGCAACCACACAGAGCCAACTAAGAAAAGAAACTTCAGTTAATTAATTCTAAGTTGATACTCATGACTTCTGCAATCAGAATCATTATTTTTCCAATGAAGGAAACATTTATTTACGTTTGCCTTTGGAAAATATTAAGATCTATGCTGACTAAGTCATTTAAAATGTTTGAAAATTTCCCTGTCATAAACAGCAATGCAGACAGAAATAGAACTTATTACTATGATCTTAGTATCGGTGCTGCTACCACCAGGAGCTGATTACCCGGGTGTGCCCTGTCTGGCCATTGCAACAATGATTTTCCCGTTACAAGAGTTTTGGGCGTTGGGCTGTTCGACGCACCGTAGCAAACAAAACAACACAAAAACCTCATCCCTGCGCAAATCCTGAATCAAACGTGAAACAACACTTGGAGACCACTCAGTAGTCAGAGAATCATTGGTCACATCTGTTACTGTTGTAAACAGCCAGGAGGTTGTAGCATACTGCAGGAGCTGGGATGGGCTGCACACTCCCGGAGAAATCGCGCCGCAGTTTAGTTAGACCTGGGATATTCCATGCACCCAAGGAAACAATTGAACTCACATAGTCACACTTAATCAGAAATACCACCAGTGGTAAGTGCAGGAGGATAAAAAGAATGAGCGAAAATACCCTCCAATGCGATTTGATTCAGTGAGGCGGTACTGGCAGACGGTGAGTGCGTGTGACCCATTAGCTACTTAAGAAACTCACTTCCCTTCTATAGGGAGGTTTTTGCTGGTTCAAACATTGAGCCCAGTTTATGAGGAATCTCTTCAAAAAAGAAGAGACTAAACCAGGAAAAAAAATCCCTTTCTAACACCAGCCACTCAAGATCTATACTGCATTATATGGCTGGAGAAGAAGTAGAAGAAAGGAATTTGAAGACTCCGACACCAAAAAAAAAAAAGGTGAGATGAAAATGCTAATCATGCCTCCATCATTATGTGCTACAGGCCTACAATGAATTAGCACAATGTATCCTAGAAATATGTATGATTTTGTGTTGATTAACTTGAAAAATAAACCAAAAGCTTAAATAGATGAACTAATAAAGTCACTTCTTATATGTTATGTTCGAGGCTTATTCAACCTGTGGTTTTAAAATAACAAAAATACAAATTGTCGCTGTATCTGTTAATAGAAAATAGATGATCAAGGAGACAGCAATAAGGATTAACAAGGACTCGGGGGTTTCCGTGCACTCCCATGCTTTTCTAAGGGCCTAGAACTTTCTCATTCAGCTTGCCAGCAGGCTCCTTATGAAGGGTGTTGCTGGAGGAATGGCTCAGTGGTTAAAGCACCTGCCTAGCAAGCACTAAGTCAAGCATTAAGTACCTGAGTTTAACTCCCCAGCACCACATAAGCCACACATGGTGGCGCCCACCAGTAATCCCAGCACTTGGGAGGCTGTGGAGGGAAGATTGCAGTGATCCCAAGGCCAACCTGGGCTGCATAGTGAGTTTAGGACCAGTCTGGCCTACAGAACAAGACCCTGTCTTTAAAAAAATGGTGTTGTTACATTTCTTGTATGAAATATTTGGAAATGGGGGCAGAGAGAGATATGCAGTAGCTTCCTGGGTTGATAGAAAATGGAGCTGGACCCTATGGACAAGAAGCTCTAGGGTCTTCTGAACACACCTGCTTTGTCCCAGTTACATTCTGGACTCCATTCAGCTGATGAGGTCCACACTGAGATACCTGAACTATCCAAACATGTTTACGGGGGAAAAAATGTAACCTTCCATAAAGCATAGTACCTGGTTCATAATTGTGGCCTGATATATTCTGATCTTGAGAACAGACTGTTGGTTTCAGCATAGGTACACTAGGGACTACAAGCATTGGTCAGTAAGCGTTAGGTGAATACTGAACGAAGAGGCTTTCGTACATCTCCAAGCAACGGCTCAAATTATCGTGTAGATGTCATCATAATCCTGTGATCCTGTTAACTTCACAGAATCTGCCTTTTTTTTTTTTACTTCTTTGTATGTAGGTATTAGATTTATTAACTCGACATAGTTGGTAATGTTCATTTAGAAAGCTGACTGGGATTCTCTTCCTGTGTTAGGGTCGTGGATCCTGTGCAAAGATGCTGGATGGGCTGACCAGGGTGGGAAGGCACAGGAACGGGACGGAGAGGCTCAGGCATGCTTGCAGTCTCCACCGTGGGCTTTAGGAGAAGATAGACTGCGTCGTGTTATAGCCACAAAGACTCAAGGAAGCTGGACTCTGACGACACTGGTGGGTCATCTGACACCGCAGAGTGCAGGACAAACTGCCAGGAGACTGAATTGTGCCTGTATCTGGTGGCAGGAGGCTGATAGTCACGTGGTTAGGACTAAGCGCCAGGACATTAGAGTGTGCCGTTCTGCTCCTGGGGTGAAGAAAGTAAACCAACAAAAGAGTCAGATGATAGAAAAGCAATCGAAAAATGAGGCCAAGAAACGCATACATGACAACCAGTAACATGTGTGATTACGCAAGCACCGTAGACACAGGCAGCGTTCCTGGGTATGTCTTACTCAGATCCGACCACAGTTTTTGATTGGTAATAGTGTAGAGCAAAATGTATTTTACTTTGAGCATAAGCATAGAAATATTAGTCCTTTCTGATTGCTGGAAACATACACAGATAACGTCACCTTGAAGAAAGGGAGGTTTATTTTGATTCATAGTTTTCAGAGGACTCGTCCATGGTGGTGTGGATCCAAGGCTGAGCTGTTCTATGGAGGGACGTGGCAGAGAGCAGCTCCTCACCGCGTGGCAGCCAGAAAGCGAAAAAAGATAAGGAGTAGCCAGCGAGGGAGGTATCCCTCCTAAGCCACACTCCCTCATGACCTGCCTCTTCCAACCAGCAAACAGCAAATTCACCTATTGGATCATACACTGATGGACAGATTCATCCAGGGATGAAGATAGCGCCCTGTGACCCATTGCTTCTTCCAAGCCTCGCCTCTGAATGCATGGGGCTTTTAGAGGACATTCCAGATCTGACTGGCAACACACTGCACGTAGAACATACAGGAAGCATAAATCCTCATTCTTCAGGAAAAGTAAAATAATTACTAAAAATACCAACATCTACGAGTAAATTCACTGCAAATATCCCAGTGTCCCAGTCGGCGAGGGCTCTGCTGCTACATCTGAAGCCTAAGTCCTGTCAGGCTTAGACTGAATGCGTTCTGGGATGGCACGAAGCTAAACTTCCAGAGAGGGCCAACACAATGAGCTGGCTAAGCCTGGCGAGTCCTGGGAACAGCTGTGCCCACGGGTACTGTTTGGGACTTCACCCTTGGCCATCGTACTTGACCAACTCTCAGCATCTCCTTTAAAATTCTATCGTAGGGTCACTAGGCCTGTGAATCAAGTTTGACTGGTGGTCACCACAGAGACAGGAGCAAAATTAGAACCTCCTTGCTACATAAACGGTGAAAGCACCTGCCAAAATTTTGTTGTAAAAATGAAATGGGCTTGCAAGTTGTATAATGTACTTTCTATTACACAGTAGATTGTTGATAGATTCTCTCATTATTCAAACAAAAAGTGATTAAAAACTTACTAGCCTTAACCTGGCTGGATTGCCCACTCATCTGTTGCTGGCCACCTCTTTCCTGGACTGTTGCTTTGATCATGAAAACTCATAGAATAATTTCACAAACTAACCAAGTTTAAAAATGCTAATGTGAAAATTCATGGCCTTCTAATACAGTTCAAACCATCTTTTCCATATTAATATTCTGCTTTTCCATTTCAGATACCCGAAGTGCAGGCTGAACAGATGGAAGGGAAGTCTATTTCCCATACACGTGATCCGTGCCTATGTCTAAATTTTTCTCTAAGATGTTCCAGAATGTGCAGCCAGCTGGCTCTCTGATACTTTCGTCTCTGATACTTTCAAGAGTACCTGTACAATTTTAAGTAATAATTGGCAAAGTTTTTCTGTAAATGATCAAATAGTACATATTTTGAGATCGGTGGCCACATAGTCTCTGCTCCAAATGTTTTAATATGATGTAGCAGACGAGGTATAAGTGGAGGAGAATGGTAGCCCCTGAAAATTATGTCTCTGGAAGTGGGTGGTGAGTGACTTCTAGCCTTCACTTTGAATTATAACAATCCACTAATTTAAAGATGCCAAGTCAGGAAAGCTAATTCAATGTCAAGGATTTAGAAAACTCTGAGATGATTTTATATCTCAAAAGTCTCAGAGCATTTCACATTCTGTTTTTATATCCTATCAGAACGAGATCAGCTGTAAGAACCCAAAATTACAACACACTAGCCAGGCTCAGTGGTACAGGCAATAACCCCAGCACTCTGAGCGATCGAGGCAGGAGGATCCTGAATTCAGGCCCAGTCTGGGCAAAAGCAAGTGGAACCTCAATGTTGTTTTAACTTGCATTTCTATGATGGCTAAAGATGTTGAACATTTTTTTCATGTGTTTATTGGCCATTTGTTTTTTTTCTTCCAAGAACTGTTCATTCATTTCAGGTTCCCTTTTTTTTTTTTTTTTTTTTGATAGGGTCATTCCGAAGAGCCTATTTTTTTCAATTCTTTGTATATTCACCATTACAGTTCTCTGTCTGAGGGATAGTAGGCATACTTTTTGCTATCCCATGGGTGCTCTTTTCACTTGAATCCAGTTTATATCTCTTGCAAAACTAGTGCTTTTAGTTTGCTCCATGTAAATAAAAATATTCAAAGTCTTTATTGAAGATTTGGCCATCATTGCCTTGCCGTTCTGTGCCATTCTCTAGACATTGCAGACTATTCTAGAAAAAAATTCCTCACAATAATTCTCACTCTTTCAATATTCCATGATCACCAGAAAAGAACTTTTAGATCCACATAATTTATGCCAAATTGTTTTTTCATTTATTCTAATGTTTGAAAGATAACATTCAGTATATTGGTACAATTATCATAAGAACTGATCCTTAATTAATATCTTTTCTGTAATGACTAACATTGTTCCCTAAATTTAATTATTGTTACATTTATGAATATGAATAAGTCAACAGATTGTTGTTCCTGGCAGGATCACTGTGGGCGAAGAAGGCAAATACATGCAAATATTTTGTGCATTTTCAAGTAAGAAAATGTGTTGCCATCATCGTGATATAAGAGGTGCAAAACAATCAGCTCTATACTAGGAAATGTTGTGTTGAGGCCCTGTTACTTGTCCCTTCTGTTGGCGGGTTAATGATTCTACTGTAATGTAATCAAGCCAACCTTGGAAACAGAATTCTGCACTACCGAGTCTCTGGCTGAGATCTCTGACACCGTGGACCCTTGTCCAGGTAAGCAAGCTCAAAGACGGATGGGGAAGTAGCTGAGTGACACCACAGCTTGACACCTCGTATGCCTACCAATCTTCTGCCTATTGACTTTAAAGAAAAATGACATCACCCACAAATGTCTTTATAGTGCAGCCTTTAATAGGCGATCTATAAAGCTTCTTCAGACCATTTTGTTCTGGGAATCTGATTAATTACTTCCAAGTGCATAAGTATCTGACCACATCAGAGGTCACAATTCATAAATAACTAGGGATCTGTATATCTGTCCCACTTTTGTCCCACAAAGTGGAGAATCACATTGGTCAAAATTCTATCCAATAAATATTTTCCCCAACATCTCACTCTTTCAAAGACTCTCCTTATTGGAGCTGTAAGACTGGTGATACCTGTTTTTGGTGGATGCCACAAAATATATCAGTATCATTAACAAGTAGATTCAAGAGGCTTTGGTGTATCGATAGTTTTCTTCCCATAATTTGGTTATAAAATCATAACAATGAATTGAAAATAGGAACTGTCAACTAGACAACAACTAGTGCAATTGCGAGTCACTGTTCGAGTACCCACAACTTAATTGTGACTACTAAGTACACACATTTAGCATCATATGCCAGCTAGTAGAGAATTAACAAAAGCCCATCAGATCACATAACACTGGTGTCCCATGATCACAGATTCATCTCTACAAGCTACAAAGGCAAGTCAGAATTTTTCTTTTATTAAAAACAAAATAATTATAATCTAAAAGAGAGTTGAGCTTCATATCACAATAAAATGCTCTTTTATCTGGGGCATATCAAAAGAGTCAGTTTAAAGAAATGCTTTAAATGTCATTGACGTTATAAAGTCACAGCATCTAAGTTGAAGAGTTGCTTAAACTTCAGCGGTCAAACCCACTGATATTTTATACTTCCTTCATCATCTGTTGAGAATTCCAGGGCAGAGCTGGACCTGGAATGCGGGCCTGTATTTCTAGCACTCTGGAAGGAAAGGCAGAAGGATTACAACCTGAAACCTAGCCTGGGCAACCTAGTGACTCAGTGAGACTCTGTCTCAAAATTAAAGAAACTTAAAAATGGCTGGGAATGTATCTAAGTGCAAAAGCTTGGTTCCTGAGTAAACACACACACACACACACACACACACACACACACACACACACACACGGTATCAGTATTGAAAAAAACCTTAGAAAATAGGGAAATGAAAATTTGCAAGCAACTGGACTCTGAAAACCTTTAGTGAGACAGGGCAACTGGGTATTCATGGGCCTTATTTTCCTGTTGCCGGTTTCTTTGATCTTACAAAGCCATTTTCTCATCGGGTCCAATCAGCATGCTGATCCAGCATCATACAATGGTGAAATGCTTCCTGCAAAGCCTACTTAATCAAGATTCAGAGAACAAGAGATGGAAGTTTCACTGTTTTTGATTTTCTTTTAAGTTGAACTGAAGAAAGCTTATCTATTGGATCAGCAGCAACAGAGAAGATGTCAAGAACTGTGCTTTCTTGTGTCAGTGACTCCAACTGAATTGGCAACTGTGACTTCTGCCATAACTGATTAAGATTACGGCAACTTCTACAGCAGTGCTTTGGGATCCATCTGCCTTATGTACAGGGCACATCACAGAATTAAGCATGGCTGTAGTAGAAATAGGCAGCCCTGTGTTTCTCAGCAACTTGGGGCAGTCTGAGTCTCCTGAGGGTGTAATATCACTTTCCATTAGCCACGTTGGCAGACTGAGTAATTCCACGGTACTTCTATTTGTCTCTTCCTAACAGGATAGTCTTGACCGCACCAGTCAGGAAGCCCATCGGGGGTGTTGGCAATCACAGATTATCGGCGGAGACTGAAGCTACACTGGGCCTATTGTCAGAAGGATTCGGATCAAAGCTCATTTGCCACCTGAAAATCATTCAGCCCTATTGCTTAGACTGTCATGAGATCAGAGCCAATCTCTAATAATCTCTAAAATGCCTTGACATATTTATTTCCTCAGCACACAAATGCTACTGTAAAAAAGCAAACAAAAATAGCCACAATAACAAATCACACATGTGCAATTAAACAATATTAGAAAGCCATAAACATCGCTCACAGAATAAAAGAGAAGAAAAACTCAACGTAATTTTGTGATGTCAGTATTATTTTAACAACATGACCTGGAAGTACCACCAGAAAAGGAAAATTATAGGCTTATCTTCAATTAAACATAAAGAAAAAATCCTTCCTCTTCTTCCTCTTCTTCCTCCCCTCCCTCTTCTCTCTCTCTCCATTTGGCAATCACTTTTGGCACAGCAAAAGGATGGATAAAATCATTCAGTGACATCTATAGATTCAAAATGTGCTTAAATAAAATATTCAGCAAATGGTTTCGATACAAATTATTTTAGTAAATTAAAAATAGAATTGAAAGGTGTTAATGCGAAAATTAAGCAATGTTTTTGATTGATGGTAGAATATGAAAAGTTCGCTTTCTGAAACTAGAAATAATGGAAACATGACAACTGTCACAATTTCCCACTAAGCTTCTAGTAGAGATTCTGAGAACACAGTAGCAGAAGAAAAAATACATGAAATGAATTAAATTTGTGGAGAAAAATACAACAACGTTATTGTTAACGACTGGAATTGTACAAATGGAAAAAATCCAAATGAATGATCATAGCAATTAATGCAATTAATAAATGAAATTTGAAAGATTGTTTGGTATAACTGTTATATGCAATTTACCAAGATGTTTATGTATACTATCGGTAGATATTAGAATAATTTCAAAATAACCCTAATTCACCATTGTATCAAAACTATTAAATAAAAGAAATAAGGTAACACTATCCTATAGTCTCTATTTAGGAAACTATACAAGAAAACTAGAAGAAATAAAAGAATATCTAAATAAATTCAAATATATGTTTGTAAATTCCAAGACAAAAATGTATAAATAGCATATTTTCCGTATTTATTACCTTTTTAGACTTCCCATCAAAACCTGAATGTATTTGAGTGATTTAATACGTCTCTTCTAAGATAGGTATGGGAAAATCTAAGCCCACCAGTATGATTTCGGGAGACCACTGTGAGGAGACTTGTCCCCTCAGATATAAATGCTCAATATAAAAACCAAGATGAAGATGTTGTCTGCACAATATGAGAAAATAGACAAAAATAATTCCAGAAAAGTCTCAGGTATATATAATTGATGATCCTGGAGGACAACAGAAAGAAGTGGGGTTTTTTGTTTTGTTTTGTTTTTAATAAATGTTCCAGGACAACAACTGAAAATTCACCTTTATTTCATTCTACACACCAAGTTGTTTTTCAACTCTACCATCAATGAGAATGCCAAAAATGCAGTTTCTGTATAATTATAGCAGTTATCCTTCAGTATATCAGGATAGATAAATAACATTTACATGGAATAAAGGAAGCACTCAAAAATGCACAGGTAATTTTGTCTACATTGAAATCAAAAATTTCTGGAAAGAGATATAGTTCAGAGATCTCCAGAGAATTAAAACCAGTAGGACACTAAAAAGGGGGAGAATTAAATGGCTTGTTGAAAGAGGGAAGGGTAGCTGAGTTATTAATAATTTAGATCACGAGTATTAAAATCACAGTGATTAAACTTAAGAAGACCAGAAATACAGGCGAGGGGGGAAGGTAGACATCTATGTCAGCTTACACGGCGTGGGTGGAAGTGTTCTTGCTACCGCTGCTTTGAGGGCCACGGTGATGTGTCCTAGAAGAAATGGAAAAGTAAAACCCTCATGCTCGCTCCTGGATACACACACCACAGATTCACATAAATGTTCACCACTTCTCACACGCACAGGATTTCCACCTGTCATGTGAATGTTCACATCCACATTCCATGAGCGCTGTAACCCTATGGTGGGATGGACGAGTATGTTTTAGTAAATCTACACAAATAATTTGCAAGTGGCCGTGGCAATGAATGAATTTAGCCATCCCGAGAGCGTATAGCTGAGCTCGCAAGCGCAATATGGAGCCAAGACAGCAGCTGTGACAGGAACCTCACGCTTTCGTTCCTTTCAGAACAAGTTCCCAAAACAGGAAAACTAAAACTAAAGGAAAAAAGAAAAGAAAAAGCAACAGAGGATTAAAGAAAAACAATGAGGGTCTTATCACAAAGGCAAGAGTTAGCTGTGAGGAGGGATGGGGGAAATTAATGTTGGAAAGGGCATGCTTT
Organism: Ctenodactylus gundi; assembly: GCA_004027205.1. Classification (NCBI taxonomy): domain Eukaryota; kingdom Metazoa; phylum Chordata; class Mammalia; order Rodentia; family Ctenodactylidae; genus Ctenodactylus; species Ctenodactylus gundi. Next base: position 582,900 of record PVKB01000695.1, read on the forward strand.
GTAGGTGCTGAGGGAGTTACTGTCTTGGCCTGGGTTACTGTCGCGCCTTCGGGGATTTAGGATTAACCACTGAGCCCTTTAAAGCACTGGCCCCCGACAGTTTGACACTAGACACGGGTTTAGCTAGAGACCACCTTCTAAAGGCGTGGGTATGGCAGGGGCACTTGGTACACAGGAGGTTGCGGCTTTGAAAGGAGGACGGTAGCCTAGTGGGCCCAGGGAGCGGAGCTCCACCTCCTGTCCATCAGCAGCGGCATCAGAACCTCATAGGAGCACGCTAACAGGAGGCGGGGCTTCTCTCACCACTTACTTCCGGCTCGTGCTTCTCATCTATCCACACTGCCTGGTCCTTCTAAGGCCACGGACTCAGGAGACCCCTTCTTTAAAACATGGGGTCACATCATTTGGAATTCTGACTCTTTCGCGTGGTTACCTCATGGAGACGCCCGACAGGAACGCATCTATCAGCCGGGCCATCTTGTTATTTTAGGCAGAAGCCATTGATTACGCACTGTGATACTTTCAGCAAGTGAATGTATACAACAGATAACAACAGGAAGTACTGTTACTGACGTGTTTTGAAGGAATATAAAATGCAGGAAGTGATGAACAAAACGGACTGCGATCTTAGTTCAACGGCGGGGAATCATGACAGGCGTGGATACGCAAGCAGTGGATCCTTGGTTTTGTTAGAAGAATAAACCTGGCAGAAAAGAAACGGTAAGAAAGGAATTTTATGTGGGGCTGGGGCAGGTACACCTATTCTGTTCGGAGAAGAGCGGGCAGCCCCCGTGGTGGCACAGGAAGAGCAGGCGTGCGGAGGACAGGCCTCGGAGAGGCCGCCAGCCTCGCTTCTCGATTCTTCGCTGGAAGATGGGAACAGATGTTAAGCTTGCGTAAGGTACTGAAGTAAATCTCGGTGTGCGTCTCGATTTGCAAACTGCCTCAATCTCTCCACGCACTGCCCACTGAGGATGACACAGTGGGCAACTGCAGTATGATCTCATATGTTTAGACATCAGGCCTGATGTCTCCCTTTACTATCTCTGTGATGTCGTTTTGATTGAATTTACCCGAGTCTACTTCTGCACTGTGCAAGTAATGCATTGGTGTGCTTTCCTGTATGCATAAATAAATATTTTGGGGAAATCAGGCATATGAATGCTAGACACTGTGTACGTGTCTGGTGTAATGGAAATCAAAATCCCCCATATTTCTGCTTAGCAACCTCAGGTTAGGAACAAACTATTATTATAACCATGGCAACACAGGTTCTAATCCCCACTACAAATCAACGTTTCTCTCGTTTACTCTTGTGAGCAGCTGTGAGAACTCTGGTGCCACTGCTGTGAAGGACACCGTGATGTGTCCTAGAAGAAATGGGACCTGGACCTTTCCCCAGCGACTTTGAGATCATACGCACAAGGAAAATCCAGCAATTCCGGAGGTTTTGCATGGCCTAGCATTTTCCCTAGCGTATTATATGTGGTTGGTTTTCACAATGTTGGTTCAAGAGACTTTGCAAAGCCCGCCCAATGCTGCTTTGCCTCCTCCTGTGCCAGAGCCCTGCTCGGCGTGGCCGAGGGTTACTGCTGAGAGTGTACCGAGAGCAGCTTATTCCAGAACTGTCGCCACACACTCCCTTCCCCTGTGCTACGATCGAATAACACAAGTCAGTGTTGGCACTGCTACTTTAACTTATCATTCTCTACCAGTGCCGTAAATCGATTGATTGATTGATTGACTGATTCACTCATTCAGCAATTATTACTTACCAAAGACCTCCCAGGCCCTAATGTAGGCTCCGTGGCTTTCAGCGTAAATGTCAAGTACCCAAAACCAATGAGGCCTTTATTTTGACTGGGAGTTGAAAGGATGAGAAAAAATTATGGTGGATTCATATTAGAAACACCAATAATACTATTTGGAAAATATTCCTTTAAAGTTCTAATACACATATGTTTATGTACACAGTACTGAGAATTGAACCCACAGCCTTTGCAATGAGCTACACCGTCCGCATATTTTTGGGTTACATTTTGAGACATGTTCTCACTAAGCTGCCCAGGCCGTGCTGGAACTGAGATCATCCTGTCTCAGCTTCCCAGGTTGCTGAGGATAAGAATATCTTGAGATGTGTCAGGATAAGTCACTCTGCATTTAATTCTCAGGAAATTGATTTCTTCCAATGGATTAGATAAGCATCAGTTCTAGTGCTTCAAGGATAGTCCGGGTGATCTGTGTGTCACACTGTAGGATTTGGAACACAAATAAAAAAGTCCATCTGACAATGCAGTTCATTTTTCAGCCAAAAACCATTAGCTTCACCGGTAGGATTTTATATGAGCTTCACAGTCAGTCCAGTGTCATGTTTTGTTGTGAACACTTAAATTTGCTCCAAAGTTGAATTGGAGAACAATTTGAGAACAACACTAACTTCTAGATTAATTCTATGTAACTTTTGTCTCTAAGACAAAAATATCTACACTCAGGTCTAGCAGAACATATAATGTGTGCATACCTTAAGTGTGCTGGAGGGACCTGACTTCACCTCGTGGTTCCAAGCCATACCTATCCACAGATGGAGGCACTCTTCTCTTTGTGATCGGGTAAGCTTCCTATAACATGTCATTATAACAAACAATCTAGATACTTTCTGAAGCCCAGATTCAGACTAAGTTCTCTGTATCTGCTAAAGAATATGCTATTTTCAGTTCTGTAGGTCTGAACTTACCAATTCAGGACTTTTAAAAATGCTCCTGAATTATTAGATCTTCTTGTTTTTATATTTCTGACGTGTCACCCATGAATTTTTTGCCTTTGTATCTTTGCCCCTCCGTTTCTATTTGAATCTTTGTGTTTTTAAGAAAATAAACACCTCAGTATAGCAGAGTGAACTATAGTTAATTATGAATCCAATCATATATTCTTTGCTCAACAAGAGAATATTAAAATCTCCTTGACTTAAAACTGCCAGCTTGAATAACATGCTTCCTTCCTAAACGATGTTGTTCCTGTTTTCTTAGGTAGCAGTCAAATGCCCAGCTCAGGTATGAGCTCAGAAATGGAGTAAAAAATAAAAATTAAGAAAAGAAAGACAAGTAGCTCAAAAATAGGTGTCTGTTGTAATGGCGAAAGCTGGGTTAAAAGAAGAAGAGGAAAGAGAGTGGAAAGAAACAGAGAAGGAAAAGCAAACAAAGGACGTAAAGGAGGAAGCCAGCATCGTCTGTGCCCAGTTTGCGTCATCTCCAAGTTCCGCCCCATCTGGATCTGCAGGATATGAGAAGCCCTGCGCTTCGCGTGTCAGGATAAATCACCTTGCTTACGGGTGCTGATGAATCCCAGGGCTCACTCCTTGTAATACAAAGCATTTTACAGTCTCCAGACAATGCTTCAGATCTAGAAGAGCACACAGGCCACGGAGGTTAATTACGATATTCCACTAATTGTGTTTCCTTGTCCTGTACCACACAGAAACAATAGAATGAACGTGCCTATAATTAGGCTTGAAAACTCTCTACAGACTTGTCAAAGAAAAAGTCACCCTTCAGAAGTCCTCTGATGGGAATCATTGTCTTTTCATCTTTCAAAGAAAAATAAAGCATCTTTGATAACCACATATTCTTCTTCGATTCCAGATGAAGCTTGTAAATTTTGTCAGTAGGAATGTGATCCTTTCTGGACTTGAAACTGTGAGAAGTGGGAAACGTGCAGCCTCCTAAATACCACGAGTAAGGACATTGTCACAGTAATTGAGAAGGAAATCAAGACGCTTTTGTTCTTCTGCAATGTGGGCCTTGATCCAATAATTATTTATCCTTTATTTATAATTATGATGTCACCCTAGAAGAACAAAGTAAACTTTTGGTTTTATGCAACTCCGTGTTGGTGCAGAGAAAGAATTAGGAGTAAAGAAATAAAAATATAAGTACTTAAATTGAAAAATGGATGCTGAGGGTTTTTTTTTTTGTTTCTGTTTTTATTAAATTCTATTTCATATGAAATTGTAAAGACTTAATTTTTTGCATTAGTAAGCAAAAAAAGAAAAACCCACATTGTTAGAAATGAAACCATCTTAGTACTTAGTAGCAATTTTATCTTGCTGGATGTGTCTGTTATAAACAAAAGGACAAGTGGAACCATCTACTTCAAGGACTCAATTATTTTCCAGGCTTGTTGTGTGAATGGAAGCCATTTTAGCTTTATCCTGGCACTTAAGTTAACCAGCCTCGAGGCTGAAATTAACCAACTTACAGGTGTTCTCAAGTGAGTGGCGTAATGGTGTGATTTCAAAAATAAAAGGCTTTGAATAGATAATTAGCTGACTGTTCCTTATTCTATCCTCCACTCTATCTGACTTTGAATTCACCTCACTTTCTGTCCGCATATAGGCCTTCCGCATCTATCAAGGTCAGCACATGGCAATGTGAAGGTTCTTCAAGAAATGGATCTGGTATCTTTTTTGTTTTTATCAATTGATGTCTGACCTGAATGCATCCAATCATCGGTAGTTCTCAGCTATGTAAAGTTATCAGTCCCAAGTTCTGAGGGAGGAATTCCTGGAGCTGCGAGTCCCCGCTACATTTACTTATTAAGTCTGCCTGTCCTTACTGAACTTACTGGAAGCAACACATAATCACACACCAGCATGTGATGCATTTGTACGGTGAGGGTGGGAAGCACCGTGTTGTGTGATCACCTTTGGTCCTGGTCTGAGCCTATGCATTAGGTACAGGAGATAGTTATACTGATTAGTAGATTACAAATGAAGACCAGAAAGAATAAGGAATCATGATAAGATTATGTAGCGTTTTACAGCAGACTCAGAGTACAAATCCATGCATATCTGAATCCAGATAATAGTAATAATAATAATAATAATAATAATATGCAAAATGGCTAAAAACAAGCTCTTGGAAGGTCTAGCTGCCCTTGCTAATTCAGGTCTAAGATCAAACATTGACTATCCAATAACTCAATTCCCAACCCACCAAATTAATAAACTGGTCTCAACTATTAAGCATGCTGTGGGAACTAATCAATTTACACAGGTTACATAATACCCTGCATGTGTTAACTTGCAGGAAATATGACGGACTTTTAAAAACTTGTGTATCATACACTGTACTTCAAAGTTTTCAGAACAATTTCACTTACTCTTTAGAGCAAACCCTGACTTTGTACATGGATCCCAAGGGAACAGGAAAGAGCAAGTGAGAACAACTGCTCTTTTGAGTCAAAATGGAACACACGGTGGTGGTTTCTCCGTCCCTTTTGTGTCTTAATTGCCCAATTGCTTTGAATTCTGTATTTGCTAAGAAAAGCAACCAAAGCTTAGGAAACAAAAGTCCCTTGGTGGGCTCACAAAGCTACATACGACAGGCACAACCATTATGGGGCCCCAGTTGAATGCCTGGAAAGTCCATGGGTTTTTTTGTTTATTTGTTTGTTTGTTCGTTTCTACTCCAGATTTATCAACCTAGGTCTTTGAGTCAAATCTGACCTCTACAGTGTGTGCAGAATGACTCATAAATTCAGGGTAGTTTTCACATTTTAAAATGGACCAAAAACGTATCAAAAGATATTACCTTCTTATACAAACTACATGATATTCCAAATGTGCTGTCCATTTAAAAAAAAAAGAAAACATTGGAAGACAGCCAAAAGTATTGAAGTTCCCACCACAACTGCAGAGTGAAGCCCTCACAACAGATGAGCTGGCTCTCCGGTCCCAAGAATTTCCTCTGTGGCCGTCTGTAGAACACACTTGCTGATTGCCGTGCGCGTTCTTTCCTCCATTTTTTCTCATTTGTTCAATATCTCCATAATTTTTTCCATATTAGCATAGTAACACTATTATTTTCCTAGAAAACAATTTCTTTTTAAGTAAGTTTGTTTTCGGAGTATTTTAATGGCTTACTTCGATAAAAAGCCATTATTAACAAGTAAACGTGAAGTAAGTGTGCATTCATAATTGATTTATGGATATGGCATAAAAGTCATTTTGAATTTGTTTTGTGGCCCATATAATGCAATTATGCAGCAACTGAATACCTTATTCAATCGCCAAGGTAAATTATTTATTATGATCACCGATGCAGATGCTGCTCCAGTTCTTTTGTAGCTCGACTTCTGGAAAGATAATGTCACCTCCTGTCATCAGAGAGGATCCATCAGGGAACAATTAGGATTCACACTTGAATACAGATGAGAGAAATCATGGTATTCTAAACATCACCAACCAAGATAGCGGCAGGAAGATTCCAGGGGGAAGTGGCTTTAATTAAGTCAGAACGCCAAGCGAGGTGGCCAAAAGCACTAATGGAATGTTTAGGGTACAAACACCTAACAGAGAGAGCCCAGAGGTCAGTCCCACAAAACTTTTCCTCAGCGTTTACCTGTTGGTTGATTTTACTACTAGGGAATTTGACTTGCCCCAAATATTTTCTCTCAAGAGCGTGTTCGAGATACTGTAAAAAATATTGAAAATCACCAACACAGGTGGTCTTTGTGTGTCTTTCATTGACCTTCCCTTTTGGGATTCTAGATTTCACTAATGAGTGTGGCCATCAGTCTAGTACCCCTGGGTATTTAAAGTTGGGCCACACTCGTGCACTCTCGGTCCCTAGTTCCCTTCACGTTGTGGCAAAAGCCTCAAATGAGGTCAGAAAATAGAATCTTTCATGGGGATATTACAAAAATCTATGGACAAAATGTAATTGTCATTTCTAAGCTTTTAATTTTTTACATTTATTGTAATTGCAGCAAAAGGTGCAGTTGACCACCTTAACTATTTTTAAGCATATGGCTTTATAGTGCGGTGCTTATTCATTGTTATGAATGTCTATCTCCCGGACTCATTCGTCTTGTAAAACTAAAACTCCAAATGTGTAAAACAATAAGCCCCCACGCATTATCCCAAACCCCTCCACTAGCCCATGACAACCACCATTCTACTGTCTGTGTATCTGGATTTTACTACCCTAGGCAGCTCATGTGAATGGAACCGTGCAAAAGTATTCTTTTGTGACTGATTTATTTTATGTATTTTAACATCTTCAAGGTTTATTCATGTGTCAAGGTTGTACCATGTGTCCAAATCTCCTTCCTTCCTTAGGCTGAAGGATGTTCGATTACATAGGTGGGCTATGTTCTTGTTTATCTGACTGTTGTTTCCACTTTCAGAGCTCCAGGAAAGGCGGAACTCCCCTTGTCCCAACGAAGGAGGCTGGACACGGCCCATCCTGGAGGTGCTGCGCTGGCCCGTCTCACCAGCTACCTAGGTGGGGAAAGACTTGGGATCAACGATCTCTCCAGGGTGGTCCCCAGACCAAGCCAGGCTTCTCTTCTTATTTCTCTCCCCTGGGACTGTCACGGGTCACAGCGGTAGGCTTTGTGGGGACTCTGACCCATGTGAGAGGAGTGGACAGTGAAAGGGATTTCTGACAATGACTAGTTCCCGAGAACAGTGAGGACTGTGTAGGATCAGTGACGTGAGCCCTGAGGACCAAGATCTTGCTACCAGCATGCACTTCAAGGAAACATGGGCACATTGTGGTTACAAACTCGTTTACAGGAAAGAAAATGGAAACCCCAGAAGGGAAAGAAGCCTCCACAGTCACCCCAAAAGCCACACTGAAGAAACTACAGCAGAACCAGAATGCTTGGTGGCCTCGTTTGCGAACTTCCTTCTGGATGGCTCAGCAGAAAAAGAAACTCCCAGAATGAAAAGGTGTGACATGCCTGTGGGACTGCTGAGAAGGAGTCGCATATCCACGGGGCTTGACGCATGTGCTCACTAAAACGTCCAACTAGTAATTGCCACACACACACACACACACACACACACACACACACACATGCTCATGCATGGGTGTGTGCGCATGCAGTGAGATGTGCACATGTGTAGTTCTATTGTCACGAGGCTAAATGCGATATCAAACACTTACTTTCCTTTCCAGCAAGACAATCTTCCCTGCCACCACCCACTTCTCTAAACATTCTCAGTGCTTCTCTTGGCATTCCTTGGACACTTGATTTGGTTTTATTTCTGAACTGTCAGTAGCCTGTAGGCATCTATATTTCCTCTGCCATGTGTGATTGCATCAAAAATGCCATTCTTCTCCTTGTAGCCACAAGGACAGTCTCAGAACCTTTCTTCCCTCTCTAGAGACAGCACTGCCTTCATTATTAGACCACCACCAAGTTATTTATTGGTTTATTTCTTTTATTACTCTGTTTCCTTTTTGCCCCTCTGTTCGTTTCTTCTTTGATCGTCCTCTGTCTTGTATATTGTGGTTTGGGGGCAGGGGGTCAAGTTGATTTTCACTGAGGGATTATCCTCTAGAACATTTTAAGTAGCATTTTTCTAAAAAGGGATTGTTGGTAATTTTCTGTAGAAAGGCAAGTCATATAGGGGCAAGGTGGTAGTGCAGAAAATATTTTCAAAAAAAAAAAAAAAAAGCCAGGAGAAACAGCATGATGTATAGCCCGGGGTGTGTAGATGTGGAAAGCATAGGTTGCTAACAGTTAAGTTTAAGGTTTCTCAGTTTCTTAGCAATTGAACCTAGATTTAGCCAACTAATAAAAGAGCTTTTGGTCTCACCCCCTCTTTCTTCTGCCTCTCAAATTCCTATGTACTCAGCTTACTCTGTCTTCAGGACTTATGACAAAACTTTGTTACTTGAGTGAAGACCCTGTGATAGATTCTTGCTCTCGGCACCCACTGCACCTTGCGAACTCCTCTCTCCCACTGCTATGCATTGTGGGAATGAGAAATGGACAGATCTTCACTTTCCCATGGGATTAACAAAGGACAGAATGGGATACAAGCCTGCAGGGAGCCATTAGTAGAAATTTTCTGAGATATTGCCAAATCCTGACATCCACTTATTTTCTTTCTGCTTTTGTATAAAGGCTGAACTATGCACAGAACAACATATGCCCTTGATGGAGTCCCAGAGACCCCATATGCAAAGATTCTACTTCAGTCAAGTCACAGAATCCCCATCACTATACATCTGCCATTAAAATTCTGACTGTGGATAAAATTAAGTTTCTCCTATGGTGAAATTTCAGATTTTGTCTCCTATGTGCAAAACACACTGGCGAGCTCTAGGAATAGTGTCATGGGCAAGACGTGGAGCTATTTTATCACATGGAATCAATGAACCCCCAGCCAAGACACAATGCACTCATGCGTGTTTTCATAGCTCACTGAATACCGCAAGGGAGATCTTGGCAGCTTGGTAGAGGCTGCCTATACTTTATATAGTCTAAGATGGTGACCATGACCAGAAGTCCTGTTACTATCCATAATTTCTCAGCTACTTAAGGTTGTTGGGACTCAGGACCAGACAGTCTGCCAACATATGGCTGTGTGATAAGCTGCAAACTTTGAACTGAAGGAGGGCCATGTGGTCATGAAGGTAAAAATGTGAACTCACTTGGCTTTAGAATCCATTTGGGGGTGTGTGGGGCACACTCTAAGTGGGCCTGGCTGGATCATGGAAGCACAGTCCTGGGGTGTCTGCCTGGTGCTCCCTCCTTCCTCTCCATCTGTTTCTTTGTTCTGTTCCAGCTGCCCCACCAAACCCTTCCACAGTGATGCTCCTGGCCTGGAATCCGCTGATCAGGGATTCCTCTCAATCAGTGAAAGGTTCAGTTTAAACCTACCTCTCTTCCTTTAAGTTTTGATTGTCCAACATTAAGTCTCAGCAATAGGAAAGCTGATTAACAAGGACCCCTTGCAAGGTCTCTCTGATCTTCTCCTGTTCCCCACTCCTCTTTCTTACTGTCAAAGAGACCTAGAGAATCAAGAACCCTTCTCGTCTGAGGTGGGCCATAGGAGCTGGAACCACTCGTATGCAAAGCAAACCGCAAAGCCGAGGAAGGTCCTCTGTGACCTTGACCCTTCCTTCTTCTGAAGAGCCCCCTGTGACAGCTCTCCTGCTCCACACTCTGGGGAAAGAACTGATACTCAGATGGCCTTCGCTGACATCGGCCCTCAGTCTGCTAGCACAAGGTGACAATTTGCCTTCACATACATTTCTCTCCAACTATTCATCCTACCAGAGACCAAGGCATTAAAAGAAAAAATAGTTTTCTACAAGTCTTTGGGTATTTGTTTCTGAAATTTATCATGCTGTATAAAACTTTGAGGAAATAAATTTGTTGTGTTTTTATATTGCTAATGTATGGTTTTTTGGCATAGGAGTGTGAGAGGTCAGCCTTATGCTGGGTGAGGTTGAGTAGCATCTTAAAACGTAAACCACAGCCATATCTTTGATGTCATTGGAAGTTCACATCACTGTGGGGCTGGCTCGGTGAGCAATGCTTTACTTCACTGACAGATAAGGATAACAAAAGGAAAAAAACAGCAATTTTTCCCTAGGTCATGCAAACAGTCATGGCGAAATTCTTGGGCTTCACTAGTCTGTGCTCAGTGTTAGACAGTGAGTATGTCATGGAGGAGGCACATGGGACACAGGTGACAGCGTGGTGTCCCACATCCTCTGACTTCAACGATTTGAATTTTAGTGGTAGTATCTGATTCTCAGAGTGGAGTACTGGTTCATCTGATCTGTTAACTGTCTTTGATAAGAATCTCCCTATTTTTAATTGACACCACATGAATAAATCTTTTTTGCATTTAAATTAGTATATCTATAAGAGAATCCAAATAGTTCTTTTTTTAATCCTTGAAGGTCAATATGAGGAAGTCAGATATTAACTTCCCATTGAATATCTTTAAGCCAGAATTCACAGCTGGGATCTTCCTCAGGTGCTGTGTTCACCACAAGAAACGTTCGCTGGAGAAAGTTCTCTGAGTATAACCATCTTTGGGTTGTTTGAACGTCCACCAGCAACAGTCACTTCTGTCTGTCACTCTGACATCATCTTAACTTTTATTAAGTATCCTGTATTCAAATCCTGATCTATTTGACACTGATGATAATTCACTTTATAAAACAGTAGTCCGGCAGACAGTCACGAGCACTCTTCCATTGTACAAAGAGTGCATCCGGCCGAGCGGGGTAGAGGCAGGGGGTGGCTAGCACGGGGATGCTGGTAAAAGCCAGGAGCAGGGATGAAGAGGAAGACGTGCATGGAATGCGAGATAGGACTGATGACCTCACAGGACCGACTCGGGATGCGGAGATAGGAAGGGAAAGAAGCTGCAGGAGAACTGGGCGCTGGAGGAACGGCTCAGCGGTTAAAGCGCTTGCCTAGCAAGTGCTATGTCAAGTGCTAAGTACCCGAGTTCGGTTCCCCAGCACCACATAAGCCAGTTGTGGTGGGTCAGGTTTATAATCCCTGCCCTCAGGAGGCTGAGGCAGGAGGAATGATGAGTCCAAGGCCAGTCAGGCTCCATAGTGAGTTCAGGACCAACCTGGGCTACAGAGTGAGACCCTGTCTCAGAGAGAGAGAGAGAGAGGGAGAGGGAGAGGGAGGGAGGGAACCGCAGTGTGTGTGGAGGGGTGTGGATGTGTCTGAACGGCATTGGAGTCTGAAGAAGAACAACAGGCAAAGGCACAGTAACATAGGAAAGAGCACAGTATGCTTGGACGGATTGCTGTGATCCAGTCTGCAGTGGTACGGGGCTTTATATGATAATGCTGGAAAACCTTAATTGAAGAACACGCAAGTAAAACAAATGGAAACTTTGAATACCAGGACCAGGTGTTGGACATTTGCACCGCAGAGTGGGGAGGGCTTTGGAAGTGTTTTGACCATGGCGGTGAATTGCATGTGGCAGAATCAGATGACCTGTCCAAGGAAGAGAGAGAAAGACTAGAAACAGAGAACTCCAATGAGGCAGTATTTACTTTGTAGTGAAGAATGACCTCAGGGCCTTTGCACTGAGTTACAGCCTTGGAACTTTCTATTACTTTTTTTAAAATATATTTTTATATTGACACAAGTTCTTTCTAAATTTCTAAGTCATCTAGGCTGTATTCAATTGGGTTCAACTTAAAGTCTTCCCACCTCATTGTCTCAGAAGGCTGTGAGTACAGCCATGTGTCACCATGCCCAGACTAGAGAGATTTTAGAAAGTATTTATTTATTTATTTTTGTTGAGACAGAGTCTCACTCTGTAGTCCAGGCTGGTCCTGAATGCACTATGGAGCCCAGGCTGGCCTTGGATTCAGCCTCTCGGGTGCTGGGATTGCAGGCTTGTGCCAGCATGCTCAGTTTATGTGGTGCTGGGGAATTGCCCTTGAGCACTCAGCGCTTGTCTTAGCCCTTGCTGGGCAATCGCTTTAACCACTGAGCCATTCCACACCTCCTTGCCCATTAGAGCATATACAGGAATAAAGGATCCCTGACATTGATGCAAACCCTTCCTGCTCTACCTGCCAGCACACCTCCCACTTCCTGAATTCTTGCTTAACTTTGAACTTAAAATGCCCCATCATCGCACTCAGTGATTGAGCATTTTATGATGCTATTAAAGGAAAGTCCAAGGGATGTTATTGATCTCCTGCCTGCATAGCAAGTTCTCTCAGAGAAAGGGGATGACAACAGGGACCATTGAGAAGAGAAAGGTGGTTGCTTAGCAGCCATAGTGAAAGTGCTAGGGATGCCTACAATGGGCGCTTAAAGATCCTAAAAGGCCTGGAAAGTTCAGTTTTAATGTAACAATGCACGGGCTCTTCAAACCTGCTATCAGTGCTTTCAAGGATCAGATCTTTCTGTTTTAGTTCCTCAAATCAAGAGGAAAATCTTAAGTTTCTCTGTGTTCCCAATGTTGAATTTTTAACAGAATATGTAGCTGTTAAAAACAAATGGGGATTCTGAGGCCAAAGGCAACAGAAGATTCACCTCAATATGATCTTTGGGATTCTGAGGGGATCTAAACCAAACAACAGCCGTATCCTCTGTCGGGACCAAGGACAGATGAATGGTGAAACAGAATTTCTCCCAGTGTTGTCTGTATCTGATATATACATATGCATACATGTCATATAACTTTGTGTATCTTTCAATATGTATATAAAAAGATCACGCTTGCGCACGCGCGCGCACACACACAAACACACACACACACACACACACACACACACACACACACACACACACATAGTCAGTTGTGGTGCACAACTAACAGTACCTAAAATGAGTAAAACACAAAAATACCCATCAACAGACCAATGGAATCATAAACTGTGGTATCTGTACACAATGGAATCTATATAAAAATATAAAAACAGATAGGCTTGAGGCGTTTGTAGGTAAATGGCTGCAACATGAGGCCATCATGCTCAGTGAAG
>PVKB01000695.1:596273-620971 GCA_004027205.1 Ctenodactylus gundi
ATATATATACATATGTATAAATATACATATATACAAATAAGAATTTGAAACATATTATGTTATATGCTTTGATAGGTTAAAGGCTGGATTACAATCCCAGGGGACTGGAGTATGTCTTAAGGTCACAAGTTCTATCCCAAGTACCTGTTTCCAATTCACTGATATCTCACAGAAAGATGAAACTAAAGCCACAGTGACTTGCTTAATGCTGAGAGTTCAGTGTGGATCCTGCACTCAGACACGTGTCTCCAGGTCTAAGCCACCTCCACCTGCCATTATCCTATGACCCCACCCTCCCAGTTCTCTTTGCACACTGCACCATAAACCATCACTCACATTTTCCACTTGTTAAGAATTCCTACTGCTCTGCCCACTCCAGTCCTTGAAAGGAAAACAGCAGCAGCAACATCCCGACCCACTTGATTTCAGCTACGTCGTAGATTGTAGATTCACCCGGGGTGTGAAGCGGCGGGGTATCCTCACCTACTCTTGCCTTATTCAGAGCAAGTCCTTGCATACCTCAGTCACAGCAAACCCGTCCATGGGCTAATTTTCCACTCTTGTGGCTGTCCCAAAGGGAGGACTGGAATATACATTTTGAGAAACACGTGAGCCCCATATATTCTCTGCAACGTGACTTTAATAAAATGTATAAACTAATTTATTCAAATGATAAATGTGTTGGAAAGGTTTTTAGGAGTGTCTTCTGGGTTGTTTACAACTCTAAGATACTCAAGGGAAATTGGTCTAGGACTACAATTTTCAAGAGGATGTAGGGAACAGGGAGATCCAAGGGACTGGCCCCCAAAAGTTCCTGGAGGTGATGGGTTCAGCTCCACTGCAGTTTAGAGGAACTGCTCACACATTAAGTCACTTTTCTTAAGCTAAATTTGACATTTAAGAATCACCAACCACAGTATATGTGACCTCTATGGTTTCTTCCAGTTATTCCATTGTAAACTCTACGTTATCTTGTAAAGCTGATAAGAAAACAGGAACCTAGGACAGTCCTCATCAGATCAACAGCACATCCATAGACACGTGTGCATAGGAGGCAGGAGGTGGGTGGCTAAAATAATGTAACAACAAGGCAGTCCAGTCAGGCCAGTTGCCGTAAACACACAGAATGCAGGTGGTGCCAAGGCAGTTGACGCTTGCTTTGTATATTGTGCTAGTTAAACTTGGTGTCAGCTTGACTGGAATAGGGGCCTCACTGAGGGGGGAGGGTCATTAGGGCCGTGGTGCCATCAAGGAGCTGAGCCAGTGCTAAATTCATATCTGAATTGCTACGAAGAAACAAAGCCTTTAAATACCACAGGCTTTGTTTCTTTTTCCCCCTATTTTATTGATATGTATAAGTGCAAAATTTAAGGTTTACAATGAAGTTGAGCATTTTGTGCACATACATATCATGCTTAGTGAAGTGAGTCAGAAGCAGAAGGTGAAACATTGAATGGTCTCTCTTATATGAGAGTTCCAGATCACAACTCCTATAGAACTTAAAACGAAAGACAGTGAAACAGGGGGTTCAGGTGGGGGAGGGAGGGAACTGTGGGTAAGGAGGAGGACAAAAGGAGAGTGGGAAAGTTCTTGTCACTTAGACAAGATATATAGGTGCACAAAATGCTCAACTTCATTGTAAACCTTAAATTTTGCACATATACATATCAATAAAATGGGGGGAAATTAAAAGAAAACAGAGCCTAGTAAAGGAACTGGGACATAGAAATGTGACCTCGGGGACATTATCTTCACCCTGGACTCTCCCTCTCAGCTATCTCCCTGTTCTCAGGTTCCCAGATGTTTTAAAGTAAGCAGATGTCTCCCACCATACTTTTCTACCAAGCTGTTTCCCCATCTCCCCGCCCCCCCCCACCCCAAACACACTGGGTTTTGCTCTGTAGTCCAAACTGATCTTAAACTCACTATGTAACCCAGGCTAGCCTAGAACTCATGGCAAACCTTCTGCCTCAGCTTCCCAAGTACTGGGTTTACAAGCATGCACCACCATGTCCAGCTATGTGGGTCTGGGGAATGAACCGGGAGCCTCACCCTACCCTTCCTCTGCAATGCTCTAATCACTGCCCTGCACCACCAACCTCACTAAGCTGTCTCTGCCTTGGGGCTGACTATAAAGTGGATCCTCTGAAACCATGAGCCAAAAACAGCCTCTTCCCCCTTCGAGTTGTAGGTTTTGAGAATTTTGTTTCCTGCAAAAGTCCCAGCGATGCAGAAAGCTTCACCTTCGGCCTTGCTTTGTGAGAGAACAGTTCAGTATTCCTATGTATCACCTTTACCACCGGTTTGCTTTGTAGATCTCCATGTTTAAGCTTTTTTATTTGCAAGTGGTCACATTAAATATGTATAAATAATACAAATATGCACACACATGTGTATATGAACATTAGCACAATGCCTCATGCCTGGTGATCACTCAGTAAATATTTAACAAATACATGCATGTCTGTATCTATATTTTGATAGGCAAGTGTGTGACAGTAGCCATGTGCCTGTATGTGTGCATGAGTGTGTGTGTGTGTGTGTGTGCGCATGTGCACGCGTGAGTGTGTGTGTAAGTTTTCTTAAAACAGACTTTCAGGCCTGCCCACAGACAGTTGGGTGAGGAAAAGGCCATTAACTCATCCATTCTACAGTGAATCTTCTATTCGACATCCACCTGACATCTCTTCAAAAGCCGTGAGAAGTGATTCCTACACGCGCAGGAGGCCAGTGCACACTTGTTTTCTGCCATCATTTACACGGCCCACTTCGCCTTCTAATGGACACGGAAGCGAGCGACACCCACGCTGAGAGCCCACGCGCTGAAATGAGGAGGAGGAAAGTGCACAGGAGCGCTGGCACGGCGGCGTGCACGCTCGGACCCACACAGGGGAAGCTGCCATCCCACACACATCTTTGGGCCCTTTGTGCTTTTAGGACAAAGAGCAAGTGGCATATTGCCAAATTCATTGTTTAATAAGCAAATAATTGTTCCTGCTGAAGGCTGCAGTCTCTGCTTGCAGCGAAATCCGTGCTGACCCCCATGGCTCCTCAGTCACTCAGGAGAGAGCTCCAGCTTCCAGGTCAGGACGTTTGCGGCGCAGTCGGCAGGTTTCTGCACCAGCTTTGCCCTTACCTACTCATATGCGACACGTAAGAAAGGGATATTACGTGACCTTATTCGACACGAATGACTTTGAATTCTCCTTGCCTGTTACTCACCGTACTTCAGGCCATTCGCGCTTTTCCTCTAGAAATGTCTGAAACGAGTTTCCTAGAGGGCTAACTTTCGCTTTCCTTTCTGCGATACACTTCGATTTTTGATACTGTGCAGGATGTTATCCCAGTGCACACTCCTGCCTCAGTCTGTGAGTTCCAGCATAAGCCCACGGGGCTGGTTTCTCTGCCTGGTTTCCCTGGTTCTCTCCTGCCTCCTAGTAACGAAGCTGGGTACCTGGCGTTTCGAAGGATGCTCAGTGGACACATGGTGAACAGCAGGAGCTCAACACGTTACATTATGACTGAAGACTAGAGGAGGAAAACGCCTTTCTAAATGCATACAGTTAGATGACGTCAATAGATGGGTCATCTCCCTCTTAAATTAATGACAAGTTTTAAAATAATCATGTAAATATGTATACATAGAAAACAAAATTTCTCTCTTAGGCAGGGATAAAAGGTAGCTTTCGCCTTTACCTGACTGGTACTCTACCAAAGAGATCTAGTGATATTTGTCCACAAGCACCCTCTGTCTCCACCTTGGCCTCTGTCAGTAAGAGGACCTAGCTACTGCCAGTGCTGTATTTAACCTCGTTAGGCTCTGGACCTGGAATGTCCCCCAGAAACCTCCTGTATTTGGACATTGTGGATGATCTAAGGATACTGAGTGCTGTTGGGAGCAGGGACTTGGTAGGGTGTGCTGGATCATTAGCAGTGGGGTAGGTCACTGACTGGATGGCACGGGAAGACAGACACCTTTGTCCTGGCTTCTTCGTTCTACCCGATTCCCTCCTCTTGCAATGCCATGAACAGAGTTGTTCTCTGCCAGACCATTGTAGCTGCCATGGATAGACTGAGTCCTCCTGAAAGTGAGGTAAGATGAGCTTTTTTGTTCTCAAATGGTGGGTGGTGAGTAGTGTATTCCAGCGATGAAACTGTAAGACACACGTTCTGTGACAAGTTGGAGGAAACGGAACTAACATGCCAAGCACGCCTACTTCCGATCATTGCCTACGGATAGCATCCTTTCATCTAGGTGGACTTTCAATATTTAAGACTCAGAAGACTCTAACCTCTGGCCACACTGAAGTCTTCTCAGACACTCAGTGGTAAGATGGGAATGAATCTAGTTATCTGACAGAATCTTCAACAGGTGCACCTGTTGTCATCATGACTTGTTCCATTCTACACAAGCATCAGCAAAGACCTATGGGCCAGATTATCTTTTGGTACAAATAAAGAATACACCCAACCCAATTGAATATGGCCACTTTCAATCTTTGAGGGCAACATTTTATCCTGAGGACTCTAGGGTCCACACGTTCTGTGGGCCAGCCAATGAGGGAAGAATAATACCTCCCCAGTTGTGAAACAGTATAAACGGAAGAAGGAAAGATTCTTACAGCTTCTTCCAGGAAAGCTCTCGCCTTCGTAATTGTCTATGCATTCTGACCTGCTACACACTACAGATCTCCATCACAGATTCACTCCAGTCCTGACTTGCGCCTGTCTGCCCATTGCTGATCTTCAGTCGCTGATCTACAGGCTCCAGTCTTTGCCATCGTTCTTCAAACAACCGAGATCTGCAGCAGACTCTCACCGACTGCCCTGCAGTCCCAAATGGGAGTTCTACTTTGTGGCTGAGCAGCCATCGGACACTCCAGTACTCGCATGCGCAGGCCACCATCTTGAACTATCTCTATCCTCAGATTTTTAAACCCTTCAAATACATCATTTTGTCATAAATTCTGTAAGTTCTGCCTTTTGAAAGAACCCAAACTAATACAGGGAGCACATGAAAGAAACAGTGCAAATTCACCAAAACATTGGTTTCTTGATCTACTTTCTGCTTCTAAAATGGAAAGATGCAGATTGAGTAGCATAAAAAGAAAATCAATTAAGGTTTCCTAGTTCTGAAGTCAGGGAAGCCCACGGTCAAGCCGCTGTATCTCTTAGAGGCCTGTGTAGCTGCCTCAGCCTGGGGCAGAAGGGCAACCCGGCCATGAGAGGACAGACTTCGTTTTATCAGGAAGCCACTCTCCAGGAAAGGCCTTGAATCCACTCTCAGTCACTTCCATTTCCCCTGGCCGCTGTAATGTTTATACCAGGGACCCTGGTTGCTGCAATGTTTACACCAAGACACCATGTGATTAGAATCCTAACCTCATTCCCAAAGTTTGTCACAAAATTATTGATATTTTTGCATCACTCACATTTATCGACAGCCTTTGGAAACAAAGTATATGTTTCTATTTATAGCGGGCTGTTTTTAATAGTGGTAATTCCATTTATGACACTAAGGAATTTTCAGACATTGAACATTATAGAAGCTGGCATCAGGCTGAACTTTTTTCTTTTCTAAACAGGAAGCAGGGCCCTATCTCTCAATATTATCATACTGATAACTCAGTCTCCCTGTCAGCTTTGCAGACTGCATTCAAACCATTGCAACTGAATTGACCACAAACCCTCAGAGGACAGACGGGCAAAGGCAGGTGCAGCTCCACCATAGCTAGAGTCAGACCGGTGCTGGGAGTAAGGAACCCACTTTCCAGGGGGTGAGAACAGGGCAAGGAGGCGGAGAGGACAGAGAGAAAGGCACAAGGCAGGAGTAGCGAATGTTGAGGTTCCAGACAGCACTTCTCAGCAACTTCAGATCTGCCTCCCTCAGGTTCAAAACCATGAGCCCAGTTCTTTCCCTGAAATTACTAAAAACAATGTCTGAACCCATGTCACATGTAAACCTCATGCAGCAGATGCTGCGTCAATCTGTGGAATTTCCTCCTGGCAACCTTTCCAGGCTGGTACTGAACTCACTATTAGTCCAAGCTGCCATCAAATTCATATCAATCCTCCTGCCTCAGCCTCTAGAGTGCTGGGACTGCAGGTGTGTGCCGCCACCCCCAGTTTATGTAGCAGTAGGGAATTAAACTCAGACTCCTGTGCTTCACAGGCAAGCTGTGAAGCCACAGTGCTATTTCTCTAGCCTTATAAGATACGATACATTTTTCTGGACCCACCTGACGTGGGTTCGAAAGCCATTCATGATAAAAGGAAACAGGAATGAGAAGAGATTCCCCAGTCTCCGGTGTGCTGGTCAGAGCAGCCTGGCCCATGAAGGGCGCCTCTGCTCTGCCCCTTTGTGCCAGCCCTGCTAGGATCTAGGTGGCCACTCCCAGCACCCACTCCCACTCCTTGTAAACAGCCTCTCTTCCACACGGATCTGGGAATCTCTCTGACCTGTGTAGTTCCCACATTGGGGGAAATTTTATCAAGTTCCTCAAGTATCACATCTGAATCTTCAGTTGTCTAATGAATGTCAGTTCTGGAACTCAAGAAATATTTAATTTATAGAGAAGCTTTGGTATTCGAAAATGTACAAAGAGGTTTCCCCCATCCTTTTTCTCTCTCTGCTCTGTCTCTTACTCAGTTTAACTTGAAAATCACTCATGCTTTATGACGTTCAAGGTTTTTCCACCACAAGCTGATCTCCTAAGGTCTTCCTGAGTGAACATATTAAAACTTACAAAGAGATTCACTGAAATCTTTGAGAACTAACTGGCATAAACTCCAGGATTTGAATCAACCTGAAGACACACTATCCTTACAGGCTGTGCCAAACATTTTGTTACACTTCAGTTGGCTGATTAAGTTAATCAATAAGTTTCAATTCCTGGAGTTTACCTGCTCATCTGTCTGTCTATATATATATTTTTTTTTAAAAAAATATGTATGATAAGACTATAGTCAAGGACAAATCTGTGCTGAGTTTCTATTGGAAAATACTACATGAGTATTTCATTAGAGCTTGAATCCTTTTAAACAAACTCAATAATTTTTTCTTATACTTCAGCAGCCAATCAAATAGCATGATATGTCTTAAACGCTGTGCTTTTAATTACAACAGGATCAGCAGTCAGTGGGAGCCAAATTCCTTTTATGGTCAAATAAGATGTCAGAGCTGGCAGGCGCGCCCCAACGTGGCCCGCCCTGAGAAGCTGTCATCTGTGTCATGTTGACCTGAGGCCTCCTCTTGAGCCTGGGACTTTTGTTTTAGTGGTTTGTCCGTGAATGTGTGAAAGACAGGACATGCAGCCATCTCCCAGGGAGCAGAAATGAGCCTTGGAGGTGTGGTCCTCGTGCTGGGTGGAATTTTGTCACGGTCCCCAAGCATCACACTTGGCTTCATTCTGTTATCTGATTGATGTCAGATCTGGAACTCACAAACCTTTGCTTGGGAAAAGTACCGACATTTGAAATTTAATTTCCTGTTGGTACATGTCTATGTGGCCTCACCTGTGGGCGCACAAGCATCACATTCCCCAGTCCTTGAACAAAGAGTAACAAGCACTACTCAAGAGAATGTAAATGCATCTACCATTTTGAATTCATAGTACCTCTTTTCCCAAGCATAAACCACACATAAATAGGATAAAGCCAGACCTGGCGGCCCAGACCTATAATTCTAGCACTTTAGGAGGCTGAAGCAGGACGATTGCAACTTGAATTCCAGCTTGAACTATGGAGCGAATTAACAAGACTGTCTCACAATCAAAATTTTAAAAACAAGCAAACAAACAGGTTGGAGATGTAGCTCTGTGTGAAAACATGGGCTCAATTCCCAGTAACACACACACCACATGCACACATGCACACATGCGCACGCACACATTCTCACACAAATGATAAACCCCATTTGTTGAAGATCCTATAACAAAGTGCCAAATATATATGTGTATATATATATATATATATATACACATATATATATATATATATGTGTGTGTGTGTGTGTGTATACATATACATATATATATATATATATATATATATATATATATATATATATATTCACACACATACATATATGTAAAGTTCATTCTCATATTAACAAAGAACATACAGGTAGCCTTGTGTGAAGCCTCCTATGAAGGAGATCAGTGTGTCCATGTGTTCTAGCCTTTGTGGGCAGTTATAGCAACATACTCAACCTTGCATGATTTATAAGCAAAGGGACCACATAGCTCCCAGCCATAAGGGACTGGAATTTCGAAATCAGGGAGCCAGCTGGCCCAGTGAGGTGATGCCTCACCCATCACAGGTGGCAGCATCGATGTGTCTTCACACAGTAGAGGGAGAAAAGACTCCCAAGCTCCCTGCAGCCTCATTCTGAAGGACATTAACCACTCGTGAGGACTCTGCCCTTCACATCAAACCGTTTCCTCCAAAACTCCACCTTCTGCAAAGTCCACCTCAGCAAGAACATTTTGGAGAGCCTTCCCCCTCCACACTCTAACACCGCGTCAAACAGAGTAAAGCTTACCAAGATTAGAGAAAAGAGGACATATCACCGATAAGAAACAACTGAAGGTTAACAGCTGAGGCTGGGCCACTAGGTCATTTCTTCCAATAGTACCTTCTTCTCCAAGGCTCTGAATTGTGCTCGTCCTCAGCCTGAGCTTCCTTGTCAGCTTCGGCAAGGTCAAAGTCATTCCTCTTGTGGGATCATGTTAAAGCTTCCCCTTCCTAGAGTGACGGGAGTGTCACCAGTGTGTAAAATTTCATGGAGGTTGTCAGCAGATGTGGTTCCTAGCCCACGAGGCCCAGGACGCTCAAGGAAACCCCAGAGGGTTATACTATAACAAGATTGCCGAACCGCAGGAGGAAGTAGGAATGAGAGGACATTTGTATCGGCTCCCCTCTGTGACACAAGCTCCAAGGCACCAGGTCCAGAGAAGACAGTTTTGTTGTATCGTTGTCGTTTCTACCAAAATGCAGAAGCATTTATTGTGCTTTCCAAATAATGCAGAAATATTATTTCTGCCTCCAACACAATTTTCTTTCCATTTTTTCAGCCCATTGCCTTTCACCAGGGTTGTATCATTAAGGTTTTATTAATAGAGCTGTGTATTATTTGACTTGTTTCTAAATATTTATTTAGTTCTTGAAAGTAGCAATGGTTGTGTTCAAGGACACTTTTGCCGCCTCCAGGGAGCAGCCTTTGCTCCAAGGAACGCAGGCTGTGTCCAGTTTCCTCAGAGGACAGCAGTCTTACGGCACGTTAGTAGCACGGTCATAGCGTGAGGCGTTTATAGCATTGAGCTTAAGGAAGGGTAATTAAAATGCGGTTGGTATGCGTTTTTTTCTCTCTTCCAGAGTTTGTATCAGACACACTCTGCCTTGGGCATCCTCTGCTGCCCTGCGGGATAGAGGAGCATTCTGATTTGTTTGATTTGAGTTTCCTTTGGAATTTGGATGAAGTACATCTGGGGCCTTGGGCCTTCCCCTGATTGGGGGCCAAGGCATGGATCCCCAGAGTCGTGTGCCGTTCCAGCCAGTGAGGACTCATTTTTAGTTGACTCTGCCCTGACACTCTGGAAAACTCTAGAATCACTGAGGTCTCAGGTTGAGGTAGAAGAAGGGTGGAAGACAGGTAGAAGGGAGACAGAGCGAGTCGTGCTTTTATGAGGACTGCAACTTGAAGACACAATCACAAGCTACCCATGGTTTTTCCTAGATTAGTTTTGGCTTTGTTTCTCCCTGGCCCATCCATCACACTCCAAAAACTCCTTTATAGACACTTTAAGTCCATAAATTAGCTCAGTTCATGAAGGACAGATGGTACCTGACAGTAGAGAAACTGATTCAGAGAGCTCAAAGAACGTTTGTAGGAGCTGGAGGAATGGCACAGTGGTTGAAACCCTTGCCTAGCAAGCACAAGGCCCTGAGTTGGATTCCCCAAAACCATGTAAAGCTGGTCATAGAGTTCATGGCTATAATTCCAGGACTCAGGAGGCTGAGGCAGGAGGATTGTCATGAGTCCAAGGTTAGCCTGGGCTACATGGTGAGTTCAGGACAAGCCTGAGCTACAAAGTGCGACTCTATCTGAAAAAAAAAAGAAAAGAAAAGAAAAAAATGAAGAAATGAAAAGGTTCTGGGCAAAACACCTTAGCTTACCGATGGAAAGATAAATAAATACCAAACAAATTAATACATATATAGAAGGACCTGTCGATTGGGTGAAAAAAATTCACTAATCCTGAAGCATTTTTAGCCTATAAAATGAGCCATTATTCTTATACCTGAATTTTCCATAGATTACAAATTTCAATTTTTTTTCCAGAAATGTAAGTATTTTCCTTTACATCCTTCAGAAGTTCTGCCTAGCAATTCTACCAAAAGCTTATTAACCAGTCCTTTTCAAAAACGGGATTAGCAATTTTATTCTGTGGTCAGGGTGGGGCTGAGTCACATGTCTCTTCTGGGGAACACCTGAATCCTGTTCAGAGACATAGCGACTCAGGCTCTGAGGGGGATGGGGACATAGCTCAGCAGTTAAAGCGCTTCCCCAGCAAGCCTAGCAATGTGGGCTTGAGTTCTCATATAAGCTGGGTGTGATGGCACATGCCTACGATCCCATCACTGGGGAGGTTAGGGCAAGGGGCATTGCCTTGAGTTTCAGACCAGCATGGATTACACAGTGAGTTCAGGACCAGACTGAACTACAGAATGAGATTCTGTCTCAATAAATAAATAAATAAATAAATAAATAAATAAACTGAGTTTTGTTGTTCTATTTTCCAAACATAAGCATTTGTTATGAACTAAACTATATTTTCCTGAGTTTCACATGTTGAAGCCCTGACCCCCAATGTGACTGTCATTCAGCAGGTCTCTGTGGCGGCAAAAGTCAATGAGGCCATTGGGTAAGGCCTTCATCTAACAATGCACATGCATTAGTACAAAAGAAATGCAGCAAATCCCCCCCCCCCCCACTCTACGCAGACAGGAAGCCACGGGGAGCCACAGTGAGGAGGTAGCCACCGCGCTTCCAGAAAGAATCCCTCCCCAGAAACCAAATATTTCAGAACCACGGTCTTAAAAGTCAAGTTTCTAAAACTGTGAGCTATCTGAGATGTTCTGTTGAGGCAGCCTGAAACCACTAGGTGACCATGGGTGGAAGAGTGGTGAGATTTGTAAGTTACAGCACTCTCCTGGGTAAGTCCGAGAGCCCAGTAGGCCGGGCTGTTTAATGAGAACTTCCAGTGCGCCTAGGCTGTGGGTGTGAGGCTCTTTCCTCATGACACTCCCTGTTGTCAATGGCAGAGTATCACCAGGTCCTGAGGCCCAGTTCAGCAGGCTGCCCTTGCTCTGTGTCACGGGCGAGGCTACTTGATCTCTCTACATGTCTCAGAACATGGTACGGAAACCTAACAGTCACGACAATGGGCAGCAGTTCCTAGCGATTTGTTTTCTAATATGTCTCCTCTATGAAATTGTCACCTCTCACAGGCTTGGGCAAGTTTTCCCTCATTTTCAGATTTCCACTGTGTAAAAGCACAGTTTACCACTATAGAGCTCAATGTGCTTGGAACAAATAAGTGGATTTATATCATTTCTTTGAATCACTACAGTGAAAAAGTATTGTGGGCAAGAAATAGAATATTAAAAATAACTGATTCATAGAACAGATTACATATTACTTGCTAAAGATTAGGGGAGACTCCACAGCTACATAGATATTCATGTCAAAACAATGGACTCCAGCACCTTGTGCATTTTCTGCCTCATTATTATAACCTGTTTCTAATATGATTTCCGAGACTCAATCTCACTATCCTTTAAATGATTCAACCGCTGGGTAGAGAAGGTGGCAAATTGTCCCCGGATGAGAGGAGACACATAACAAATTGAAATGAAATCACATAAACACTATGCCTCATTTTTTTGTCTCTGTGTTTGTTCTTTCATCTGTAGGATAATGAAAATAATACCTCCTCTGCTTGCCTGGTAAGTGTGTCATGTGATCAACAGGCATAAGGGTTCGGAAAGAGTTTGATGTTCTGAAATGTGTTAAGCAACTTGCGGTGTGAGTTTCAGAGAAAATTGCTTCAATAATCTCTTGGGCTCTTTTGAATGGGGAATGTGAAAGCTTAGTCACTTGTCCTTAAAAATCATCACTGATGTATATAAAATGTTTGACATATTTTTTCCTTAAGAAAGAAGACAAGGAAACAAGGACATAGCTTAGTGATCAGAGTGCTTGCCTAGAAAGCACAAGGCCTGGGTTTGAACCCCAGAATCACAGAAGAGCTGGGTATGGTGATGCAAGCCTGAAATCTCAGAACTCAGGAGACTGATGCAGGAAGATTACCAAGATGACTAGGCTGGCCTGGGTTGTATAGAGAGTGCAGGATCAGCCTGGATGTCAGAGTGAGGCCTTGTCTAAAAAAAAGAAAAGAAAAATGAAAGAGAGAGAGAAAGAAGTAAAGAAAAGACTGGAAGAGAGAAAGAAAGAAAAGAGAAGGAAATAAAGGAGACAAAATAGCATTGCTTTGAGTTACCCTGCCATTGCTGCCCTTGTCAAAGCCCTTGGAGGTTTTCCAGCACTAGAGCATCCCAGGTTCCAGAGTTCAGCACAAAGTCTCAGGGACCAGCAGTCACTTATATCCAAAACCACATCTCCAATACTTCCATTCGCCCATCACTTACTAAAGCTAAGCCTAAGGTCTTGAGCAGCCACAAGACATCCCATTACATGCTATGGCAAATTTACACAACAGTCCTCATTTTTTCGTGTTAAATTTTCACAGATGGTTTTATTAGCTACTTAATTCATTTTAATATGTCATCTCAAATACTGCTACACAAATCACTCACAGAATTTCTCCCTTAGCAAGCTCTAGATGCTATAGCTATAGCAATTATTACATAGCTTTATAGTAATCTATTTTCCTCCCTTAGCCTATTTGTCTAGGCCAAGATTCCTCAGCCCCAAAGGTGAGGTTTGGGGCTACATAGAGTTGGCTGTGCTGAACAGCCATTTGCTCTGGAGGATGGCTAGCAGCGATTTTTTTTTTTTTTTTTTTTTTGCTTTTCTCAGTAAATATCAATAGCATTCCAAGTTGTGGGAACTAGTAACAGCTTGAATTTATGTTGTGGTCTGTGCAGGGGCACAGCCACCTTCACTGAGAACTCCTGTAGGAGGTACAAACATTCAAGAAGGCCATTACAGTGAGTTGTTGCCAACTTCACAGTGGCCCACATATCTACCCATATCTTGATCTCCAAAACAGAGGATATTTTGGCTTACAGGTTAGAAAGACTTTGTAAGTGTATTAAGTTAAAGACCCGGAGATGGAACCACCTGGAAGGCTTGATGTTATTAAGTCTTTATAAGAAGAAGGCAAGGATATCTAAGATAGGAAAAGCTGTAAAGGCCACAGGTTGAAGTGACCCTCTATGAAGGAGGACCCAGGTACATTTAAAGCTGAACTCAGGTGCTTTAGCAGATAGCCAGCTATGGTCAGCTTGGGTTGGCTTTTCACCTATACTCATAAATCTTCCCATAATTTTGCCACATAGGAGGATCAATTCTCAACTGGCTAGGAGTAAATGGTCGGGTTGTGGGATTTTAACTAAAATACATTAGGGAAAATAATTCCTTAGGAATTATGAATACTCCCAGATTACTCCTGGTTTCGCAAAGAAATGTAGCAGGCATTAGGAAAAATGCTGGCCTAAGTGTTCTCAGTATTGCCCACTGAAACAGATTTCTCGACTTCTTTCCTCTCCAAGAGTCAGTGTGCGTTATAATTGTAGAACTTTACCGTAACTGCGTGTAACTACTTCTTATCTTCAGTCTTCGAGACCTGTATGGAAAATACGGCCCTTCTCTCCCTCCACTCACCTTAGATCAGCTTACACTGCCGGTGGTAGGTGCCCTAATATATGTGTTGAATGGATAAACTAATCGTGAAGTTCATGATAACTAGCACAATGTGGTCTTCAAAGCGCAAGAACTGAATATTCCTGAATTTATTAAAAAATGAATTTTAACAATATTTTCAGGCCAAAAATCTTACTCCGTGACTTTTCACAGGCAGAATGTCATAGTGATAAACTGTATAGATTTTGGAGACAAAAAGGCAAAAGCGTATAACATGAATCTATTACTCACAAAATGGGGTGTTTTATCCATCTCATCGAGTCTCTCTTAGGTTTCATTTTTATATCTACAGAAAACAGATTGAAATTCTTCTGGAGATGATCTGCTACTTTCATAAGTTAGGTGCTGAGGTGAAAAAGAAACCCCTGGCCTGAAGTAGGCAGCAATGCACGTCCAAAGGGCAGTGAGCCAGGTCAGGATGCTTTCCGTCCCAGTGACGTGAGTGGCAATGCCAACCGCGTGACATTGTCGCCTAAGGTACAGAGTCAACATCCATGTTTCCTCACTGGTAGAAATAAGTCACTGAACAAGAAGTTAATGGAGACAAATTCAAATGCCCCCAGCAGAAGAAATTTGAGTAATGTCTATGAACACTTTACTATCAAAGAGAGGAAAAAATCTTTACATGCTGTAAGTGTGGGCCACATCCAGCAACCCCTTTCAAGAAGGACAGATGAAAGGGGAGAAAAAAGGAACGAAGAGTGTGGAAATCTAACAGAAAATGTCTTATTCCTGTGCTCAACGGGAACATCAATAGTAAGTGGTGTCGATAACACATATTCGTTATGGGTTGGTTTAGAGTGCTGTCTTACCTCTGCCATCCTCCTCTCTGAAACCCACAGCCTAATTATGACAAAAGCAGCAGCTGCATCCCCACTGAGCCCCAGTATACAAGACACTCAATTACTATTTCTCTAAACTGTCAAGTTCATTAAAAATGAGCAAAACATAAGAAGCTACGTTAGGAAAGCAGTGACAATATAGTGTAATAGCTTGGACGGGATTCCGGAACGGATAATGAGCATTGGGTAAAAAATAAGCCAATCTCACGAAACTATGAATCCCAGATAATAATAACATTAACATTTTAATTATTAATCATGACACATGCACCTTACTAACAAAAAAGTTGATGGGTGCTCTCTGCGTGACGCTCGTGTTTGCTCTATGTACCTACACACACAGAACACAATCAAAATACAACTGATGCTTTGTTTTTGCCTCAAAGGGACCCAGCGTAGAACAATGAAATGATGTTTGAGTGTGTCAATGAGAAAGACAAGGCGAAGCAAGGGCAGCCTTGGTAGCACTGGAAGCGTGACCGATGGTCCGTAGGTAGCTTTGCAGCAGGTGACCATCCCAGGGGCTCACTGCGGCTGTGAGTGACCAGTCCTGAAGAGAGAGATGAAAGTGACCCATCCTTGTCATCCCCTGCACCCAGGACAGAGTTCCTCCATTGTCTGAACATAGGTTGCACTTCTGGTGTCTTCAAAACAAGTGATCCTTGCTTTAAACCTTTGACACTGATCTGCTCTTTGCTCCCTGTCACAGTCAAACTCTTGCAATTTCTCCCAAGGAATTTTTTTTTCAATTAGATACTTCCTGCAGCTATGAGACTGCCTCACAGTGCACTGTTTTAGGTTACATGGAACTCGCCCATAAGACTCTGAGACCTTTGGGAACAGGAATTGTGTAGTATGTTTATATTTTCTTAATCAAAAACTCAGTATCATATTCGATGCAAAGATTACTCCAAGGTGAGTGGAAGAATGCATATTGGAAGGGAAGAAGTATTCAAACAGACAGACCAAAAAATCCCCGCTGAAGAGTACATTTGTCAAAGTATGCTATTATTTTAAATTCTATCACCTCAAGCTGCCAAAAACCACGCAAAATACGATGCAGGTTAGTAGTCCACAGTTGTGTCCTAAAAGCTCTCAGGAGATCAATGCCTGGGGAGTCAATGAATAACTTGCCTAATCAAAAGTGACATTTTCTGTGAGAATCAGTGAGTCAGCACGTGGATAAATGATTCCATTTAAATTCCTCTCTTCTTATCCGCAACAGAGTCACCTTTAACTTCAGGTCTAAAAACTTATGAATTGAATCCTTGCTATGCAGATAAGCATCAAATAGTTTTAACAATTAATACCTTTCCCTGATATGAAATATTTAGCTAAACATTGTAAGAAAGGTCTCCCATTAAATTTCTAATGCCCAGGAAAGGATAGAATTTAAAAACCGGGGAGTAAAAAGAATTTTCCAAATTTTTCATTCAAGGCCTTTTGCTAAAAGAGAAGAGAAAACCTCTCCCTTTTGTTGCCACCATACCAAACGATCCTCGAAGTGGTTGTGCCTTCCTGCGCTCTTTAAAGTCAAGGCTATGAATTGGCCATTTGGGATGTTCCGTTTGTGTGACATTACTTGAAACATAAAAAAATGCCAAGGAGGTGTGAGTTTGAGCGTGAGCGGTTCACAAATCTAGGACTAAGGACTCTATGCTGAAAAGTTATGAACTGATCAGATTACTCTGTGAAGGACAAAGATACTGTTACAAATCACGTGAAGCTACCTGTAACCCATGGAATAGAATTCTTCTCAGTACCATTCACGGTGTCGAATCCTTTTGATATTCCCGATGGACCAATCACTGTTTAATATGGCAGGTTTTGTCGTTACCATTTCAAAGATGGAGAATTGAGATCAGGAATATTATTACTTGACCAAAGCACACAGCCAATTAGAGGAGACTCATTGGTGGTGAAATTCTGATTTCAGAATGTTTGATTTCACAATTACAAAATCTCTTGAATTTACATAGATTTTATATTCTATGCATCAGATGTAGGTGTTTGATTAACAGATGACAGAAAAAATGAAAGTTTATCACACAAATGTAAAGTTAATTCCACAAAGCTGCATTAGCGAAGGTACTGAATTTGACAAATACCATCACATAATGAATGGTCTAAGATATAAAGGAACTTGCCCAGTGTAATGAACTCAGCTATCCAAAACAAAGTCATAAATTTGACTAAATGTACATGCGTTATAATCACTGCTGCATTATTTTGTGCGATGCTGTGCATGTTCTCCGGTTACTTCGTGGCTGTTGTGGTATTCTAGGGCCCTGTGACCACCTACCGCTGACAGGGCGGTTAAGCACCAGCATTTCATTTTCTCCCTGCTCTGCAGGCTGAAGGATGAAGGTCATCTCAAGGGCAGAAGTTAGTTCCTCCTGAGGGCTCTGGTGAAGGTTCTACTGCAAGCCTCTCACCTTGGCTTGAGGTAGGTCATGTTCTCTGTGTTCAGGTCAGACTATCTCTGTACATATCTATGTCGAATGGCCTCATCTTATAAGGACATCAGTTATACTGGATTAGTATCTGCTTTGATGACATCATTTTAATTGATCACCTCTCTACAGAGCCCAGGTCTCAATGCCATCTCACTCTAGGGAGTGGAACTTAGGGTGTCAGCACATGGACTTGACTGGGGCTGAAGGAAGTTAATCAGTTCTGACCAGGGCAGCATTTTTTTTTTTTTGCCTTATTTTCCTCTGGATTCTCCACCCCCCCCCCTTTTTATTGATATGTATAAGTGTACAATTTAAGGTTTACAATGGAGTTGAGCATTTTGTGCACCTACGTATCTTGTCAAGGTGACAAGGACTTTCCCCACTCTCCTTTTGTCCCTCCCCCTACTCACCTCTCCCTCCCTCCACTCCCACCTTCCCCCCTCTTTCACTCTGTTTTTCATAAGAGTTGTGATCTGAGACTCTCATATCAGAGAGACCATTGGATGTTTCACCTTCTGCTTCTGACTCACCTCACTTCACTAAGCATGATGTTCTCAAGTTTCTTCCAATGAGAAACGCAAATCAAAACAATGCTAAGATACCATCTCACTCCAGAGAGAATGGCTTATATCAACAAATCAAATAGTAATCAGTGCTGGCAAGGCTGTGGGGAGAAAGGAACCCTCCTGCACTGCTGGTGGGAGTGTAAATTCATTCAACCACTCTGGAAAGCAGTATGGAGAGAGTAGCTAGAACATGGAAGTCACCAAAATACCCATCAGCAGACCAGTGGATACACAAACTGTGGTACTTATACACAATGGAATAATATGCATCTGTAAAGTCCACGGTAGCATTTTTAATCCCAAAGATTTAAAAGAGTAGACATTTGGACTTACAAGCTTTTAATTCCTGCAGAATAAAACACAGATACAGTCTTGAATTGAGACATTAAAAGCCATATTCCCCTTGATAGTATGATGAGAGGGATAAAACACCGTATCTCAGAAGAAAATAAAAAAGAGAGAGCATTGGATAATGCACCCTTTGCATGCAGGAATTAGGCGGAAGCTTAAATCTCTCACTTTTGGTGATTCCTTTCTAAACCATGTTCTTATTTTTCTCCTTCAGTAGCTGGGCAGTTCAGCCTGCCGCAGGCCTCACACAGGAACTTATCGGTGTGTGTTTGCATTCTTCTATCATTCATGCATGTAATTTTCTCCCTACAGAGAAATGAAAATCTCCTTCTTATACCCGACTTACAACTTATAGTCAAACGCCAAATACCCAGATGCTCACATGTGGCTGGGTACCCTGGAAGACATATGTGGTGTAAAATATTATTGAAAAATAAGATTTAGAGGTATGTAGAACGTGCCTTACTTGTCTAAGCAATTATTTTCTATCTCGCACACCTCGCACATGCAGTAAAAAGTACGGCCTCTTTTCATTATCTGTCACAGGGGCCCTGGGAGTGAGGTTGTGTTAGGTCCGTGTGCAGTTTGGAATATGGAGGCCTGTGGAATCAAATTCGTACATTTAGCAGAAAAGAGATGCTCAAGGAAACAAATCTTCTGACTAATTTAAAAGTCCAACTTTGGCCCTAGCGATTGAGGCAATTCTTCAGGGGCAGGGTCTAGCGTGTGGAGCTCAGATTACCAGCTGGGTTGTGTGAACCTGTGAGTCATGTCTTGCTTCCCTCGCTCCATGAGCTTGCATGTTGGATGAGGACTATCAAAGCTGACTGCCCACAGCTCCCTGTCCTCTGGTCTCCTTTGTTTACTTCTCCTTTGTCTCTGTCTCTAAGAATCAAACTCAGCTCTTTCCTGAGTTCCTCTCTAAATCCACAACATTGTCAGTCCTTCTGATTTCTACAGACGGGCACACTGGTGAATTGGAAGTGCCCAGGGTGTACTATAGAACCAATGAACCCAATAAGCAAACAGAAAAAGAAAGGAGACACATTGAATCCCCAGGTTTATATTAACACGAGATTCCTGTTTCCACGACTCTGTTGTGACTGCCATTCTCCCGGCACCTCTCCCTTGCGGGGGCCCCTTGCTCCCGACTCCCAAAGCTGTGAGCTGATGTGTCTTCTGTGCTCCTTGCTTTTCCTTTCGCGGTGCTGGCTTCTTCCTGTCACTCTCAGTTCCTGGAAGAACAAACGAACCTCTCACGTTCCATGCAGAAATGTCCTGTCCCCTTTCCAAACTCCTTGATAGGAATTAAGGAGGAAAATCCTAGTAGAGAGGAAATTTAGAGGTGAAGCCCTGTACTGGATGGGTTCCGAGACACGGCTTTAATGGAGCCCATTTGGTTAGGGAAACAATGAATGTTTTTTGTGAAAGAAATGGTAGAAATCGAGCACTGGGAACTTGGGAGGACAGCAGCGCGTTTAAAGCACAAGCCAGCATCTTCCAGAAAAGTTAACCCTTCTCCATCAGTGACCTCCTGCAAAGTTAGTGGTGAATCCTTTGCAAAGTAAGACAAACCATACAAAACTAAAAATAATGCAAAAATCCTCATGTTAAAAAAAAAAAAACGGAAGAGCACCTGCTTCCAGGAGAATATATATGTACCAAGTCTCCGTCGGGGTGGAAAGGCTGGTATATGTCCTCCTGCCCCGGAAATACAGCCTGTGAATCCTGCCCAGCCTGGCTAGTGTGTCCTGTCGGTGTGCAATCTCAGCACTGGGCATGCCCCATGGGGCACTGCCAGACTCTTGTCCGCCTGGGGCCCATAAGAGCTTGCACAGTCTTCTTGTACTCAACAATTTAGTTTGAAAGACACAGTCACCATTATCTCTAACACCTCTGAAAGATTGTAATTAAGGGCGACAGTACCGAAAAAGGATTTCAGATTTTTTTTTCTAGCAGCGAGGCTATAAATTGAGGATGGTACAGGATTCCAGACAATTGAACCTCCACGCAGGCACTCAGTCATAATTGGCATTGATTTAACAGTCCACGGCTCACCCCCTGCATCATAAATTGATTGGAAATGGCAAGCAGGGAAGATTAACACCTTTCAGGGACAACGTTCTCCCTAAATAAATAAATAACAGAAAAGATAAAATGGCCAATTTTATAGCACTTTCTGCCTTCCTCTCTCCTGTGCAGATTGCACTGAGGAGCTGTAAACTAGACAGCCTTCCCCAAAGCCTCAGCGCTGACTTCCGGAGTCACGTGACTTGGTTCATCCTTTGGTTGACGGCCATCCTGGGAGCGTTGTTTAAATAACCACTGAGGATTCGCTCTCTACGCTTTACAGTATAACAAAGGTTCATGGCTGTAGTATCTGTTTGCTTTGAATGTTTTAGGGCGACTGTTTGGGGTATAAGATACGAGTCCCGGAAGCCTGTGTTCAAATCCATTTGCTCCTCCTGCAGGGTACATTTCTTGGATAAATGACTTTCTTGGTTCCTTGGAAGCTCGGCGTTCTCGCGTGTAAAAGCAGGCCATCATCCCGGGACTTAGCTCAAAGTGCACATGTGAAGGGTAAGGCGCTTACCTCAGAGGAATCGCTGAGGACAGGTCCCTGTGCTGTGTGTAGCAGCTGCTGAGGTGGGCTAAGCCAGACGTGGAGCTGAGTGCAGCGGCACTGGCAGACTCCTCCACACTCCAGGAAAATGAAGCCGTTTATTTAGCTTGCACTATTAAGTCAGCAGCATGACTCACAGCTCTAAACACAAAAATGTGGCAAGGAAATAAATCATTCACATATCTGCACATTTTCAAAGCACGTGTTCCTGAATTTTTGACCTATAGGAACCGCGATACAGGTGAGAAATGTGTGTGGGTGTTTTATGTCAACAGGTTCCAGGTTAATTTGATCTCACAGTGGATAACCTCTACATGACACAGGGCTCTTAGGTTCAGGAGAGCCATCCCTACACTACCAAAGATACAGACTAAAACATGAACTGTGGAACAGCAGAAAATAACTTCCCCACAAATTTTATTTGCATTTTATGCTGATTGTTCTCCACTAGTAGGCTTGCTTATCTTTTCTTACATTTCATTTCTGATAGCATCGGTGTTTTCACACTGTGCATATTTCTTTTCTAATACCATCAGCTAAGCCAGTGGAATGTTTATGTGGGAACTGGTCAGGGTCATCCGAAGCATAGAAACTTTCCATTTTCCAAAAGATCTCTTTTCTCAGTTGCTCTTGAGCGAGACAGTGCAACATCCTCAAAGATGTGCCTGTGCTTTGACAAGCAAAACCAGGTCTGTGACAGGCTCCTCCTTGATTGTTGCTCACCATGGATCCCTAGCCATTGTGGCCAAGAAGACATCTATTATACCTTTCTCCCTTAGGATGCTCTCCACAATTAAAAGGAAACAATGTCTTAGTCATTTTTTCATTACTAGATATATTACCTGATACTCACAATTTAAAGGAGAGGCTTATTTTGGTTCAGCTTTCAGAGGTCTCAGTTCATGCATGGTGGGCCCCAAGACAGGAAAGGCATTGGGGGAAAGGCCTGGTAAAGTGGATCACTTACTCCATGGCAGCCCGGAAGAAGAGCGAAAAAGGTGGAGCCAGGGATGAGAGCGTCATCTTCCAGGAACCTGTCCCTTCACGCAGGCCTAACCTCGTCACAACACATGAAATCGCCAGGGAATGATTTCATTGGTGAGTATAGAACCATCTGACTCAATCACCTCACAAACAAATGCAGGAGATTTGGTGGCTCACATTCGATTTAAAACATGACTGTGATTTTTGAAATCTACTGATCCAGAGTCATCTCACCAGTCTAACTTTCTTCTTTACCTGAGTATCTAGAAATAAGTACTTGCTAAATGGACATGTGAACACTTCCCTGGCTGCTGTGGTTAACATGGGGAATTTGCACCATTAGGCAGATTCTTGTACATCCCGAATGAATATCGGGAAATCATGATTGCATCATCCAGAGTTCAAGTTTAGTGTTATTATGATCAAGACATATGGTCATCATATGTTTTATTGAATTTCAGACTTTGACCTGCCAGGGGCAATGTATCAGATGACTATGACTGTGGCCTATGTTTTTAGAACCTCACAGGTTTGAATTTGTTAGGAATGTAACTGGCAGTAACACAGCCAATTCCATGATGCTGTACCACAGGCTTGTCTACAAAGTCGTGTTCACACTGACATTTTAGACAAATGAGCAAACCCTAAGATGTCAGAGCTAGGCACCCTCATATGTAGATTAGCCAACCCAAGACGTTAGGGCTAAGCACTGATATGCAAATAAGCCATCTGTGACGTAGGCAGCACTGATAAGAGGAGACCCTGCACTCTTTGAAAGGCTGAAGAATATAATATAAAAACCCAAGTTCCCAAGAGCTTAGACAGCAATGCCAGTATCCTCAGCCCCGCTGGACCACCTCTGCACCTGTCCACTGGTGCTGAGAACACTAGGTTGGACTCCTGCTGGATTTTCTCCAAGCCGGACCCCTGGCCTTGCTCTACCTCAGAGTTGGGTCATCAAACCCTAGGACGCTGGTGAGACATTCTTGAGGGTGAGACTCCCTTTAAGGTTGAAACTCTCCCTTTAGATTGAGGCTGTCTTGGACGATCCAGACTCTAGATTTCCTTTCCTTCCCTCCTTTGATGTGTTATGTGTGTGCTACTGTTTATGCTTGTATTACTAGTTGCCAATTTGGTTAGTGAACTATGTGTAACAATATGTAATATCTAACAGACCAGACGGACTGTTGAGTCCTGATTCCAACGCCACAAACATGAAATGCAGCCATTGCTCATTGCAGAATTCCTCACATTCCTCTAATAAGGATGGGATCAGGAGACAACCGCTTGTGTTATCTAGCTGTGTCCCTTGTTTAATATGAGGGTAGCTCCACTTGTCCTGGGCTCCATATCTCCTGTTGGGCTTTCTTTTACCAACGATGTGAAGAGGCTGGACTATTTATACAGCAAGCTCCCTCTGCCATTGACTGAGCATTTTCCTGGTGGTAACTGTCATGGATTGCAAATGGCCAGAGAAGGGAGGATTTCTCAGAGCCCACCTTTAGGCATAAGGGGCTTGTTTTAAAGACATGCTCCCTAAAGACAGAACTGCCAAGATGTTGCACTGATCAGAACAGAATTTCCCTGTTTACGTCCTGGAAAATGGGGCGTACAGCAAAGAAAGAATTAGGTCAAGCGAGCAATCCTGAGGGGCTTTGAATTTTGAGTGGAGTATAAAAATCATCAATTGAGCAGTTGCAGGGACAAAGTAGTAGCAAGATCAAAAGGTGATAACATTCTATTCATTGATTATCTACACTTTACTCAGTAGGCAAACAGGTGTAGAGAAGGAGAAGGTGGAGCTTCGCTTTGTGTCCCTATAATCTGGATGGACACTACCAGCCTTGGGCCAGTTTCTCCTGCGCAACACACATGGCATGCCCAATGTACTATTTCTAACCTGTTGCTCAAAAACAGCACTCTCTGGTGTTTTCTGGTGCCTAAGTTCATGTAGCTCCATGGTCACCACCCATACCTTCTGTCCCTCCTGCCTCTCCACACAGCTCCTCCTCCTCCTCCTGGAGGAGGCTCTGGGCAGAGCACTGTGTATAATCCCATTGGAGATCTTCACGAAGGCAACCGATGTGCAGAGGTTCACATGGAGACACTTGGAACTGTTGTAGAGATCAGACGAAATGCCACATATCCATTCTGTGTGTGGATGCTACATACACTTCAAGAAAGCATATACATGTATGGTATTAATACTAATCATGACAAAAGTTGTTTTCCTAGGGAATGAAGAAGGATCCACTTTCAAAAACAAATGAAATAATAATGCAGTGTACTTCCCGTCTTCAAAGAACTTCCCACAGAGCTAAGTTTTGATTGTTGGAATGATCCCAACCCAAGAGCTTCTTCTACAGGCTTCGTTGATTCCGTGCCCTGCACGTGTGGCTACTCACACCCCCACACGTCTGCAGGAGCATCATGGGGCTTTCTTTTCCATTTGGCACTTGGCAATCAGCACATGGCCAGAACTGCAGACTGTTTATTGAATGAATAAGTGCCTTCACACTGTGTTTCATTCTCTTCCAATACACTGTAAATTCCCATTCTTTATTCATTTAAGCAACACTGCTGTCATTTCTTAAAATATATTTGCCTCTTCCTTTCCAAGAGCTGGCACCTAATGCCAAACTGATTTATACAGAAGCATTATTTTATATATTGTCTGAAGAGTGGCATACATAATTATTAAAGTTTAAATATCTTAACCTTTGGGAGTGGTCCATCTCTGTGGCTAGTATCATCCACGTAAGTTTAAGTCTGACCCACGATGAGGACAGGCGCCCAGGAGACAGGTAGCCTACACGGCCCGCCACCCCCTACACCTGTGTGATTCCTTGAAACCAGAGACAAAGCCGTGCCTGGAGATTTCCCTACTAGATCCCTTAACAAGACATCACAAAGAATGCAGGGCAGGGT
>PVKB01000696.1:0-29183 GCA_004027205.1 Ctenodactylus gundi
GATTTCTAAGATGTTTTCTAGCTAGAGAACTTGATCATGATTTGGAGAAACATCCTGAAAAATTGCAGAAAGAGAGTGCTTATTGGACAATTTTTCTCCAGCAGGAAGACTTGTAGGCATTGGACAATACTCTATGCAGCCATGATAATACACAGTATGCCATTTTCAGTAATAAAGCAATTATGTATTTCTATGTAGTCACATTTAAGCATTTGGAGTAAAAAGTAATAATATTTTTTCAAACATGCATCTGCAATAGCAAGTGTCCAACATCTCTTCAGCATATAGATCAGTGCGGCCTCTGTGGAGTGCAATTAGGCAACAGCCGGGGAAGTACATATGCATTTATTCTATGATCCAGCAACTTTGCCCCTGGAGAAATTCTAGCACGTGTGCACAAAGAAACTTATTCGCAAATACTTGTGGAACTTGTGCTTGCCATAACAAATCTAAATCAACCCAAGTGGCTGTGAATAGGACAAGGGAAGCACCAATTGTGGCATATTCATACACACTATTAAAATGACTGAACTACCTAAACAAACCTCCACATGGAGAAAACTCAAAAACACACTGCTCAGTTGAAATAGCAAGTTATTTAGTATCATAGCACAGTTTTCAAATAAGGGGAAAATGTGGAATAGTTATGGATATGAATCTCTCTATATAAAAGTTAAACACATGCAGGGGAGTACCAAACTGCACATATTGGCTAAGTCTAGCAGGAGTGGAGGAAGGAGACAGAATTAAGAGGGAGAGATACAGGAGCAGAAACTGACTGCCATAAGTTCTTTTTCCTTAAAGTTTTTGAAAGAAAAGGGGCAATATATTAAGATTTGATAAAGCTGGGTTCAAAGATCTATGTTTTTTTACTAGGCTGTTCTGATATATACTTTTAATAATTAATAAGGAAAGAAACTATAGCTACTAAAAATACCTGTGACTAGCTGGATTTGAAAGGAAACACTACTGGAGCCACAAGTAAGGTGCTATCCATAAGTTGCTGGTTTTCTTGTTCTTATAGGAAAATTATCTGGGCTGGGCTTGGAGTCAAAGCAGCAATAATGGTAAGACTTATTGTATTAATGAAAATATTGAAGATGACACATTTAAAAAAGTGTTTTTTCTCTGGAAGGCTGAGGCAGGAGGATTGCAAGTTTAAGCCCAATCTGGGTAACTCAGCAACTTCAGAACTTGTCTGAAATAAACAATAAGAAGTGGCTGGGATGTAGCTGAGAGCAAAGACCCAGTGTTCAATCCTCAGTACCACATTTCCACACATGCATGCACACACACACACACACACACACACACACACACACACACACACACACAGTGTTTTTTACCCTTATATCATGGAAGTACAAAGCTTTGTTTCCCCCTTAAATAGATATTATCTTACTCAATGTCCACTTAGGAACTAAATGTGTATTGTCTTATTTTCATTTAAACTTTTCCCATGTTTACCTTCCCAGCTAGACTGAGCCACAACCCTGATCATCATTCGAGGTTGGGGATTTTCCCAGTGTATTGTTTCCATTTTCAATCAATACCTTTTGAGGGGATGCATAAATGTGATTTTAATGCATCAGTTTCCATTGTTTAAGTGACTGTACACTTCCTCTGAGCACTGTGGAGTTACTGAGCTGTGAGGGAACTTGATTTTCTGTAGCAAGTAGGACACGATTGTTATTTATTTCCCCATATACACGCTTCCCAGTTTGTGAAGCTCTACTACAAATATCCCAGCAAACAAATCTGACTGTTGATTCCAAAGTTTATAAAAATGTGCCCTTCATACTGCTTTGTGGGCAGGGCAGAGGGGCTTGCAGGCCCTCCCCTCACAGTACAAGATGGCTCCTTGCACAGGCTGGGATTCCTGCTCTCTGGCCCTCCTCTTCCTCTAGAAACACATCTTGCCTCTTCTCTGTTCTGTTTTGATTGACACGTCAAGTTTTCAAAGGCAAAAATCAATTTTTAATATTCATGCTTGATACTCATTGAATTCTTAAGCATAGCAAGAAAAATTAAAGGATACAGGCGAATTTTTAAGCAACATGGATGAAAGCAATCTTTATTTTTCTCTAGACTGAGTCCGGCTTTGAGGTTCTTCTCTATTTCCACCAGATATAAAGCCAAGCCTTTGTAGTGTGTTTTGGTATTTTTTTCCTCCCCCCTCCTTTTTTTTTGATGTGAGCTGGCATCTCTCATGAAAAGATAAAGGCATCAATTAACTATACTACCAAACCTCAAGGATAAAAGCCATTGTTGTGAACAGGAGTTAGGCACGCACATGGTATCAAGTAAGGGTCTGGAAACAGACTGCTGCCAAGAGAAACAGATGTCTGTCTCCTTTAAGGAGACCAACTTGTGACTGGATTAGCCATTACTAATATTAACTATTACTATTTGACCATGATAATATTGATGAGCTGACTTAAGTTGACTGCAATTCCTGCTATTGTCACAACCCCCAAAATTCAGAAGTATTTGACTCAACTAATTAGTAGCAAACAACAACAATATGATAGCAAAGGAGCCATCCTGAAAGAGAAAAGGCCCTGCGGGGTCCAGCCGGGCTGTGCGTGTATCCTCTGCTGTGAAGGTGAAGTCCAGATGTGGGCAGGAGAGGAATTCCCCCACAGGACAATGAGTAGGGGCTACTCACAATCATAGGATGTGTGAGACAATGAGGAATTGTATGCTGCGAGCCTGTAGGAGACAATCACACTGGCCACTTTCTTCCTAGTGGCATCTACTCGCAAAAGTGGGACAGAGAGAAAATTCCACTTGAGGTTTTTGCATACTGTTTTTCCTGTTTTTGTGGCATGGTTATAAATAAGAAAAAGCACACATGTTCAGCCCCTCTTCCTTGCCACATGACTGTGTCTCATCCTTTCATCAGGTTGCTTTTATTCTCTTATGTTGCTGTGGCATTTTTAAGCTCTCCTGCACGTGCTGTCCTTGGGACTGTTTTTTTCTCTTTCAAGTGCACTTGTCATTTCTTGGGATTACGGGGCAGAAAGAGAGAGGAGAGGTAGGCACAGATCAGGAATCTGAATCAAGGAGAGCAGAGCAAGGTAGAGCCTCTGTCTGAAAATGACAATGGCGGATGTCCAGGCAGAGCCCAGATTACTCTGTCTCCCGACTGTTCACTTTGGTCCTCATTCGCATTCTCCTGAAGGTGCTTGTTCTGGAGTACGTCCACTTGAAAGTTAAATAGCATCTTCATGAGCTGACCAGTCATTAGACCACAGAAACAGTTTTGAAGCAGTCTAGAAATTATGAGTTACTTTCTGGAAACGCTGGACTCAGGGGAATTAACAGCACCTCATATCAATAAAGATCAGCCCTGAGCCTTGCCTGGCTTTGGAGCTGAGCTCCCTGCTCATCCTTCTCATGAATTTAAGTGGTGGACATTACAAAGATCTGTTGGCTGAAGGAAAAATTTCAAATCATTAGCACTGTGTTGGCTTTGTTGTGTTTCCCCCTTTTCTCTGTCAGCTCCTCTGGCAAAGCTCTGTTAACCTTTGCGCAGCACCCCAAGCTCTTTCCACTTCCTGGTGGAATCGCCTTGCTCTCATGAAGTCTCCCATTCACAGTCAGGAAAACGGCCACCCGAGCTCGTGGCCTTCGCTTCATTGTTTAAGGCTGTGTCTACAAGATACCAAACACCTAGATGTTTCCAGATTTTGCTTTTTGGTCTGCCTGATGCCAAACATCTGGATAGTTGAAAACATTAGGATGTTTGGCATCATGCAGACAAAACATCTGGATGGCTGCTTGAGTTTTTCACTTTTTAACTGGATGCTTGGTGTCATGTAGACACAAGCTGAGACTCTGACTTCATCCTATAACAGCCTCAGGCTGCCAGGCTGGCTCCAGATTCTCTTTATTGCAACTGACATTTTTACAAGAAAACTTTGCATTCTGTGTGATGCCTGCTGCGCTTATGCTCAGAAACAGATTCATTACTATGAAAACAAAACAAGAGAGAGAGAGAGAGAGAGAGAGAGAGAGAGAGAGAGAGAGAGAGAGAGAGGAAAGAAAGAACGAAAGAGAAATAAAAACTAAAAAAATCCAGTCCAAGCCACCCCTCAAAGACCACATGCCTGAGCAGGGGTTTTGAAGAAGCTGGAGAATTTCAGAATCACTATCATCATTGTGAGTAAAATTATGACAGCACTTTAGAAAGAGGGAGTGCTGGAGAGAAAAGACCTCCAGATCTATTTGAAAAAACTTCAGTTTGGCCCCTTCCCATTTCAGTCAAAGAATATTGCTCTCAGTCTGAAAAAATTGTGCTTCCTATACAGATGGTCGTAACTCAATGAGAAATGGGCAAACATTCCATAAGACATGCCAGTGATTGTCCAACCAAAACAATAGGGGATAATTTAGAAAACACCATTGGTGCTGAGCTTGGTGGTGTATACCTATAATCCCAGAAGTTGGGAGACTGAGGCCAGAGGACTGCAAGTTCAAATTTACTCTGGAAAGACTTAGCAAGACCCTGTCTCAAAAACCAACCAACAAACCAACCAATAAGCCAGCCAGCCAACCAAAACCAACCAAACAAAAAACCAGACACTGTTTGTTCCAGAAAATCTGAGCAAGTAAGATTAACCAAATAAGATGCTTAGCTTTGCCTACTTTGAAGGAGCATTTCACAATCAAAATGAAGGCTCAGCACTCCCCCACCTTGGAACAACTGTGCCAACGATGACAGCGAATTATCAACAACCACGTATTGACCACCTTCCTTGTGCCTAGCTGTCATGAACTGTCTGACTTCACACCCCTTCTCACCCCTTCTCTTGCCAAGTGTCCTTATTAGCTTCTCCGATGAGCTCATATCTGCCTACTCACTGTGAAAGACTGCTCTCAGGCACAGAAGAATCCTGGGCTTAGAGAGCTACTGGAACAGGCTCAAACTTCACTCTTTCCCCTTAACCCTCCATGCCTGGCCTTTGAGAGCCCATGTCTGGATCTTGCTCCTCAACACCTCACCCCTTGGCTGGGACTCTGCTTGAGTCCCTCATCATTTATTTGTTAGTTTCAAAGCCTGGATTCTTTAACTCTGGGCTCCAATCTCCCCAACTCTAGATGATGCTCATTAGCCACTGGAATGACAACTTGTTTCTCCCTGCTTTCCTTAATAGCAGCCACTTGTAGAGTCTAGGCTGCAGCACTGACTGGATTTCTTTAATACACTACTTTTTAAATCTTGACATGAGGCTGGTAATAATGTTGGCATTTCAAATGACCCGTCACAGAGTAAACAGTGAGATTTGGAACAATTTAATCGCTTGTCCAAGTATAAGAGATAGAAACAAAAGGCGGAAGAGACAGAATTCACACCTAGGGTCAACTCTGAAGTTTAAATAGTAACCACTATTTAGCATTGCCTCAGTTCACTCTCTGGACTTGACTACTCACTTGCTTGTGTGGCCCAACAAGCATCTCCACCTTTAGGGCTTCCGAATTTTCTCTTCTTGACTAATTTCACTTGACCCTACACCGAACACTAATTTATTCTTTCTCTCAGTGGGTGATATACCCGGGTACACACTTGGTGGCAGGCACGGTTTTATGTTGACAAAAGAATGGAGAAAAGGCTGAGAGCCAGCCTCTTCCCTCGTAGCCAGACTGGCTTAGAGCCCAGTGAGGGGGACAGAGAAGGAAGGGCTGTTTTGATGCAGTACAGTGACACAAGAAGCTAGTGATAATACTAAATTATCTGTCCTGAGCTTTTCTGTTTTTTTCCCGTTGGTGGTCCCATCTGGTCCTCCACGCTTTCTTTTCCTCAGCAGATTCTGAGTCCTCAACCAG
This sequence comes from Ctenodactylus gundi, assembly GCA_004027205.1. Lineage (NCBI taxonomy): Eukaryota > Metazoa > Chordata > Mammalia > Rodentia > Ctenodactylidae > Ctenodactylus > Ctenodactylus gundi. The sequence continues at coordinate 5,830 of PVKB01000696.1, forward strand.
ATGGAAGGACAGTGGTAAGGGTAGAAGGTCAGTAGCTCAGGCCACCATTTAAGGAGGACCCACAGTTGAGTTCTGCTTCTCAGGTCCAGAATGCAGTGACTCAGTCATAACTCTGGAGCTCCCCCAGGTCTGCTCCAGTCTCCTTTGTAACATGGAAGCTAGGGTCTCAGGGGTTCTAGAAATGGGATGTCTTGTCAGCACTTTGGCCAGAGGTTTATGAAATTCGTGAGGGTTTAGAGAATACCCTGCAGCTTCTGATTAGGTTACCCTCCCTACTATTTTCTAGGACTGGGGCCATAGTATCATTCAGACCAGGACTGACTTTGTTTTTCAAGCATTTGCCACTTGGTTGGGGTCCCATGGCCTCTGGACCACATGAATCTGTCTTGGACTGCTGTTTAGAATCACTTTCTGAGTATTTCAATCCTTACGTGGAACCTCCTGATATCATAGGTTATAAGCATCTTATGCAAACCTGCAGCATGTGAGTTTACGCTGAGCTTGGGAACATCAAGTGGTTTCATTCAAGCTCATTCACTGTAGCTAGGTCAGTTTGCTCCTGACTTTCTTCAATGCTGGGGACTTTCTTGGAAACCTTGAGAACTAAAAAAAATAAAATAAAATCCTTCAGCACAGCAATCATATCTATGAGGAAATACCCAATAAATATTTGTTAAGGAATAAAACAGAGGAAGTTAAAACAAGAAGTAGCATCAGTGCTCAAGTAGCACCGATCTTCACAGACATCAGTCACTCGATAACCATTTGCTGATTTGAACTTGCGTGAATTGAATTGAACTGCAATCTGCCTGAGGAGATTAGATTTATAGATAAAAAGCAATTAAGGAGCAATAATAGATAGCAGACCTTGGTATTTCTGTTTGACATCACCTGCCCAGTGAATAAAGGAGACAGCCCTATCGATCAGAGCTGTCAGCAAAAAACTAATAGAAAATGAGGGACTTGAAATTCACTTTGGGCCACAAATGCATTTCATGTTTTCCCACTGGTTTTACAGTAGATATATTACCCCACTTAAAAATGTTAAACAAGTTAAGAGGTTCCAGGGCATTCAGAAATGATGAATTTCATTCAAATTTAGCAAATATTAATTACCTGTTATATGCCTTCCTTCGTCAAAAGCAGAGATATGAAATGGACAAGTCATAGAGTCTTCTTGAGACACCATATTGGTATGTCTAGACTACAAATAAGAAAGCAAAGACAATGTAGTAAGATCTAAAAATAAAAAAATTATGTACTAAATGATCTGGGAACCTATTAGAGAAATGATACCCCTTGGCTTTCTGGACGTGGCTTAGTGGGAAAACATCCATAAAGAATATGTAGGATCAACGTCTTGAAAAGGACTTAGTTCACTGTGCCAGAGGAAGAGGAAAAATATCCAAGAGAAAGAGGCAGGGGCGGTGACTTCTGCTGGCAAAGAATATGGTATACATTGCAGCTGGCCAAGGAGGTGAAGAACAGGCTTTGAGGTGCCCTCAGCACCTTGCCAAGATGGCTGAAGGGGGACTTTCAAAGACTTGTGTTGGCTTGTACTTCTAAACTGTGGATTGCAGAGACCTTTGGTCTCTATCCTTCCTCTTCTCACCTCCTTGGCACCCTGATCTGCTCAGCTCTTACTGCTTCTACTTACTCGAGGGCAGAGACCAGCTCTAGCAAGGTTCCAGTGTCAGTCTGCAGCTCCTGTCTGCTGTCCACAAGGACATCTGTGACCTCAGGTAACCTTGATTCTTCCCCTCTGTTAAGTTCTGCCTTTGTTCTCATGGGGAAAAATCTAAAAGGAGGATGTCCCAGTATGCTTTTGCAGAGTTGGAGTAATCGCCTTGTACATTCCTTGTGAAGTCTATAAGAGTTCAAAGCATTTTCCTGCTTAGAAGGGACGGAGGAGAGCATGGGTCTTCGAACATGTTGTTCATTTCTGGCTCCTGGCTCCAGCAACATTTATTTTTAAGATGGCAAAGGATCAAAGCCATGGATGGAAGTTAGACCTCATATTCTATGGACTTGCAAATGTGATTCTCTTCTCCAGAATATTAAGCAATTCCACTTTCCATTTGGCAATGTTTTTTAAAAAATTATCTCCTTTAGGAGTCAGAGTGGCCTAATAGAAAGCATCTAAAACTTCACTAATCCACAGAAAGGGTTATCCTTTCTTTTGGCTCCATGACAGCACATTCCAAGAATCCCAGGTGTGTGTCTCTGTTCTAGGTAAGGGCTCAGGTCTGATGATTTGAGCAGCGCCTTGGACCATCTTTGTATTCTGCTAAGCACAGAGGCCTCCACGTGAGCCCAAGGCTGACAGAATTCCCTGCTAGGCAAAGTGAGCCTGAGCCAAGTCAACAGGTCAGGGTGTCACACTACATAGCATTTTAGAAGAAACAGGACACATCAGGGACCAAGCCAGAATTTCTGCTTAACTCAGCACAGGCCAGACTGCCCCTACGATGTATGAGCAGTAGGAAATATGGACAGGAACCTATATTTGTAGAGAGAATTTTCATCTGTAAATTGAAGGGCAATGACGTTGAATTAAAACAAAATCGAGAGAATGTTTCTATAATAAGAAATTAGCATCCAAGCCCATGCAGGTAGATAATCCTAATATGTTTTTATTTTCTTTCTCTGTTGACTGAAAGTCATCATTTTCTATAAAAGGGTAGTTAGTAAACATTTGAGCTCTGAAGTTCATAAATCTCTGTGCAACTATTCAATCATTATAGCATTCATAGATAATAATAATAAACAAATGATCATGGATCTCAACCAATAAAACTTAGTTTATGAAAACAAGTAGTAAACTGGACTCGGTCCATGGGCTGTCGTATGTGACCCCTGCTGTAGACAAAACCTTATATGCGAATTAATCTAAAATACAAGCCGAATGTAGAAAAGAGCGGAGTGTATATGGCTGCAGGGCCAGACAGACAATCACAGAATAAAGAAGACAAAGCCTGGGTAAACATACTCATTTACTCAGGGCCTCTACAAAGTGACTGTAGCCTTGAAAAATTGCTCAAGTAGACTGTGAGAAAATCAAGACCAAGGAATGACAAATATTCTATGAAATGGTCCTCCTGCGACAAGCTGGTTAATAGATTTGAATCTTCACTGTTACGTGTAAGGTTTGCCTTTTTTACCCATAAGTTTCCATCAGCTCTTGGCCACAGCAGTTGTCACATGTGAGGTAACACACAGCACCAGTAGTTTACAGAAAGCTATAGGGTTGGTATAGGTTGTATTTTTATGCTTTATTAAAATTTTTCTTTTACCACAGACCAAATTATCTCTCTTTGAGCCTTTGAGGCTATGCTAATTTGGATGTCTGTGGTTTATGAAGTGGAACCATCTAGCTTAAACTGTACTTTCTGAGTTTCTCAAGAGACAAGATATAGACTCTAAATATCATGATCTCAAAATATAAGAGATAAATAGGTAAACTGGTTAGGATTTTAAAACATATACACATTAATTATACATATTATTTAAACATGTACATATTTAGAAGTCAAATTTTTCTTCCTGTGTGGTCCTACTTCCATCAACTATTAAACTGCATTTTAACTGTAAATTAAAGGTATCTTAAATAGAAGCACTTTTATGTTAATTGTGTCAGTAGCAATTTACTTTACTCAATTATGCTTCCATTTTTGTTTTGTTTTTATAGGAAGCAGAGTCCTCGTCCCCAGATAGAACTGTAGGTAAGACCAACCAGGATTTCTTGTTTGTAATAAGTGTGTTGTTCGCTTTATGCCTTTTAACATTTATCCTAAATCAACCCTTTAATCTAGGAGTCTTTGATCCTAGGTCCTTTCCAGAGTCTTCAATACCAGAACTTCCTTAGTGACTCTTGTGTAAATCGATATCACGGATGTTAGCGGCAATGAGTGAACAATGCCACATCGAGTATTTATAACAACAGAGATTATTAACTTAATTACCTTAACCTTTTGAAATATCTGAAGACGAATTATGACCTCCATGACACAGGAACAGTCACCTAATCTATTTCTTAAGTTACAGCGCCCAGGTCCCAGGCAAGCATCGTAGCGTGGTCTGGCTTATTGCAACCACTACTGTGGCAACTAGAGGTGTTTTATCACCTTGGAATTCTAAAGGCAGAGTTCTGGTTTCAGGAGTTTTGTATTTTACTAATAAGTAAAATTTCAAAATTAAATTGAGGACCAATGTGGACATGCCAACTTTTGATTTTGTCTAGTGAGAAGAATGAACAAAACTTTCATCTCTCATGGAAATGAAAGAATATTTGACCATCAGAATAGCAAGTAGGACATAATCGCAAAATAAAGAACAAAACTTTATTTGTAAAATTCCCCATGTTGTCTTTATTACCTTAAATAAAATTAGAAAGTTGTTTGCTATGTTTAGATAAAAATAATTTGAAACTCTTCCTTGTCAGTAACTGATGTGAAAAATATGAATGATCTAAGGGTTTTAAAAAAGTCTTGGCTCAGGGTGTACCTCCAGGTAAAGTGCTTGCCTAGATGTGAGGTTCTGGGTTCAACTCTTGACAACGAAAAAAAAAAAAATAGGAAGAAAAATGCTTTTCTTTCAAAGAGTGTAATTATTCAAAGACCATCCTCAGAACATCAACCCTAGAACTCACAGCATGGACTTTGTATTCTCTGAACTTTTCAGGTGGTCAAATGAAAGTCATTACTCAAAAAGGCTATGAATGTAGTGATTTTAACTCATAGTGATATTAATAACCATATACAAATACTAAACAATGGAAATCTTTCTATATAAAGCAATATTTCCTGATAGGTCTATTTTGAAAACATTTTAAATGGAAAATTATCATACCCCACAGAACAAAAAACGGCAAGAGATGTTTTCAGCTTCTTTCCTATCCAATTCTTACTTCCTGTCCACTGGCCTCGGGGGTATAAACCAAGCAAAATTTCAAAAGCTCTTAGAAAAACATAACTCTGTGTGAGTGTATGAGTGAGTGTGTGTGTGTGTGTGTGTGTGTGTGTGTGTGTGTGTGTGTGTGAATGTGCTGTGTGTATTTTGAGAGGTGGAGATGGAAGGCTGGTAAAACCAACACAGATTAACCATGTCCTCTCTTGTACTTTGCCTACTTCTTCCAAGTGCTCACACACAGACATGCTCTGGCTTCATGAATTTTGCAATACTAGGCAGAGCCTGATTGATGACGTCTGTGATGAGGCAATCCAGGGGAGCATCCACTGAAGGAACATAAATGGTTTGGGAGACACCAAAGCTATCTTATCGCTGGGGTTTTCAATGACCAAGCCATTATACATATCAACACCTAATCCATCACACAGTAAAACCCATGGAAGGGACCAAGTGCGACCCCAGTGGGTACCCCTGGTGCTAGAGGGTGAGGATGAGAGACCGTCATAGAGAGCAGCTGCAGTGTGGACAGGCAGGGGGCAGCCAGGCCAGAATGGAGCAGGCAGTGTGTGCCCAGGCCAGCCGGGGCCATGGCTAAGGACGTGCTGGTGTAGAAAGGGGAGCGAAATCCTCGTATTGTGCGATAAGATTCTACAGCAATGCAGGAAACTGCCATTAGGATCTGTGGTTTCCTGTAAAGGGAATCTAAAGAAAAAGGAAAAGGAAAAAAAGGCTGCATGTTCCAACTGTCTGTGGAGATGCACCCCAAAGACTGTCTCACTCTGTAAATATCAGAGATGAAAATACGTGGGATAAGACTGGCAGTGAGAGCTCTGGAAAGTAGGAACAGAGATGGGCAGGGCACTCCCTCAGAACACCGAGGATGACTGACGATGACTGACAATGAGATAATGAAGAAACAATAATGAAAGGCATAGGGCAGGATGCGTTTCAGGCACTGCGCTGAGGGCTCTTTCTGGTCCCTCCACCAAGTCTGCACTGCTGATGAAGGACAGAGTGGGGTTAATAAAAAATCAGTTATTGGTAGCTGCCTTTTATTACCAGCACTGGAAAACTTAACTGTTTTTACTGTGCATTCCAAGTGACAAATATCCATAGATTGTCCTCTGGTTATTAGGAAGAAAGAAGTCTACATACCAAAAAGGAATAAACAACACACAGATAAATATTTTGAAACGATCCAGATTCGGAAAGTCCTAATATATTGCTAAACTTTCAACATTTTCCTCGCCACAGAATGACTCCTCTGAGAACAAAGTAATTATTGACTTCAAAGAGCTCTGAGGAAGTTCAGTGGATGGAAAGAATCTGGCTGGCAACCGGGTGAATCAAATCTAGAGTTTTTCTATCACGTGTGTGCATGCGTGCGTGTGTGCGCGCATGTGTGTGTGAGCATAAGGCTGATATTTCTCCCAAACTGGACTTACTACCTGAAGTATTTTTCAATGCTTAAAATGCACTGGAGGACAGAAATGCCCTTCTCATATGGTAACAGTGTCAAGATGTGCCTGAGTGGTTCTGTACCTGGGCCACACCCTGAGCTCCGCTGGGCCTCGGAACCAGATGGGAGATTTGGAAGTGTTCTGGATTGTACCACAGTCCAGGCTTTCCTTGGTGAAGAAGGCAAATGTGCATATATTTATACAAGCGACACTGATGGTAGTTTGGGTGTATGCTTATTTAACTCAGGTTGGTTGGGACTCTTGTGAATCACTCATGCAAATGGCCCAATCAATACACTGGTTAAGTGATTCTCTTCCTCCAGAAGTTATTCCCTCACTAACAGAAGATTGGGGAAACTTTAATGCAGGGTCGCCAACCTTGCTGGTTTCATGGAAGATGATTTTTCTATCGTTGGGTAGTGGGGCAGAGGGAGGGGTTGCCAGCATCACCACCTCATCTCCACCTTGGACCATCAGGCATTAGATTCTCACGGGGACATGCAACATAGTTCCCTCATATGTGCAGTTCTCAGTAGTGCTTGCATCACCAGGAGAACATAACGCCCCGTTCGTCTGACGAGAGGCAGAGCGCAGGCAGGAATGCTGGTGATGAGGAGTGGCTGTAGAAACGCATGAACCCACACACGCCGCCTCACCACGCGCCTGCTGCTTTGTGGTTCAGCTCCTAACACACCACGAGTTCCTACTACTCTGTTCTGGGAGTGGAGGCCACCTGCTCATGGGCTGGCCTCTCCATACTGACCCTATGAGGCCCTCTTTCAGAGTCTTGCCTTTTAGAGAACATATTCTGGTATAGAACCCAGAGATGCTGGCCAGCGTGACTTTGGAATTTTCTGGTGGATGCGACTAATGCTCCTAAATGTATTTAGGGTTTATACACTAATCTGACAAACAGATCATAAGATACCAATATGGGTTATAAGCATACATGTCAAACCTGGGAAAGTCTCTAAGGTCACATGAGAAATTATGAATAAGCTCTCAGTCCATTTGATTTTTCCCATTTTAGTTTTCTATGTTTATCCCAGTTTATTGGTTCTAAGTCTTCCCTGCTACAAGGTCAGCGTATTAGCCTGTTAGGGCCCCTTACCGAGACAGAGCTGCATGCAAGGGACGACGCCACCCAGCTTCCTGCTGACAGTCTCGAGACCACAGCTGCGGGGAGTTCTTAGGCTACTATGTGTCACTGGAGGACAACCCAGTTTGATTGCTGATTTTGCTTTTTTTTTTTTTTTAAAGTATTTTGGTAAATCAACTTCCACCGACATCTCATGTGGTGTGGTTGTGATCTTGGCAGAGAAGAGTCAGACATTTCAAGGTCTCCGCATCATTCCTGTCCTTGGAGAAAAGAAAAATGTGCCCTTCTTCCCTCCCTAGGGAAATGATCCCTCATGAGACAAAAATGCTTTGCGGTAGGCCAGGGCAGCTGAAGAGACGCCACCTCTCTCCCTCCAGTCCAGTTCTCCCTTTCCCCTTGGGTCTCACCGGTATGGAAGTTGGGAAGCAGGAACAGACACATCATTGCACTTACTCATCAGTCAATTCGCCCTAACGTTTTTTTTTTTCTCACTGCTACCTGCCAAGTTTTTTGAAGGATACAAGTTAAACCAGGGAGAGTAAATTATAATGAACAATGCAGAGGAGAAAGTAGCTGGTAGCAATAAGGAAGAACACAAGCGCGGCTGCATGAGCTCCGCAGTCAGGGCTCGTGTCCTGCACAGGGGGAGGCCCCCTCTTCTTTGCTCACTCTCCATTCCCACAGCGCTAAGTCATGGGACAGCATTAACTCCTATGTGGTCTTGTATCTCCACCAGTTCCCATCAAACTGACAGCATTCATGGAGGCGAGGAGCGTCGAGGCCCGCTGTGCCCTAGGGTGCTTCAGAATCACCTGGGGAGCTTGTTGAACAGGAAGATTCATGACATTAGGGTGGCTCCAAGTACTGGGTCATCTCCAGGCATGTGTGTCAAATTCTAGCAGGGGTTAAGCCAGTATCTCTTCCTTCAATTAAGATGGTGAAGTTTTGAGGGCCAGAACTCTGACTTACACTGATTTTTTCCCCATAAAAGCTCATCCTCAGGGAACAAGGAAAGCAGCAGCTGAGCCCATGGCAGCGCACTTCTCATGGCGTCGAATGTTCCCTGCCATCCATTTCACACATGTAGAGACACATCAGATAAGGATCAACTGAGTGACTGAACTGATAGGCAGCAAGTGGCAGTACCCGATCCTGGACTCAGATCTCCAGGCACCAAGCCTAGAGCCACTTCCACGTTGCATCTGCGGAATGAACTTGAATCAGAGACAAAGCTGTGCTTTCTGAGGACTAGCGAGGAAAGCTGCACTTTGGGCACCTTCCAGGGGCAGCCTCAGCACCGGGGTGCCCGGGTGCCCGGGAGGTTACTCCGCAGACATAGCTCTGCACAGTCTGCAGCCAATGGCGTGGTGCTGGAGCCCCACCCAGAGCTTCCGTCCCATCTGTCTTCTCTGTTTTGTAACTCTAACAGAATGAAGCGCAGGGTGACGATGGACAGCATGCTGGTCGGGTACTGCTCCATGACAGAGACACGACACAGCTCCCCGCTGAGGTCCCACTGCTTTTCTCTCCAAGCTGCCTTTATTTGGAACGGTTGCCTGAGAAGGTAGCTGGGGAGATCATCCCTGACCCCTTTTCCATCCATAAAACACACAGATCAGTATGTGAGTAATCAGACTTCCTGGGAAGCCATCACCTGCAGCCAAAGCAGTTTTCTGTGGTACCTATTAGTAGCGGAGTTTTCTCTCAAGATATGAAAAATCACATTATCTTTTCTTTGAAGCAACTTCTGCTAAAGGGTATTTTTATACTAGTCTAGAATAAACTGCAGAAGAAAGAAACTGACTATCAGATAGCTAAGATGACTGATGTTTATGTGGTGCCCTGTGGTTTGAGGTACTTACATGAGAACTTTACTATCCATTTAAATTATTCTATGTATTTTCTGGACTTTGAGATAAAAAATGTTTACCAGCTTTGTTTCCCCTTCATGGCTTAAAGGCTTTATCTTGATTACTCGAGTCTTTTGGTTTTCTTCTTCAATGCTATGATTCATTGGTTTCCTGTCTTTTCACTCTGCAGGGTCAGGTTTCCCATTGATAGCTTGCCATATAGTCTTGGCAACAAGAATTTGCCTGAAGTAATTTGGGGCTGTAACTGTGGCTCCCTGACTTGTTTGGGTCTACAGGGAGATGGCCATGACCAAACAGAACAACAACCAAGAGGAAAAGCTACCAGGTCCTCCTGTGTTTGGACAGCCCAGATGTTATTTACAGCTTTGTTTATGATGTATTTTCTTAACCCTGCTGGCTGGAATCCACACACTTTGTCATTCTGGAGCACACACGTCCTGTCACATGGTGACAATGGGCCCTGAGCGAATAAACAGGCTGAAAGATTATTACAAGGATAGGATAAATTTTTAGAAAGACATTGTGCTCCCCTTTCCACCATCAGAAAAAGACAAAGAGAAACACTGAGAAAGAGAAGTGAAGACTTTTATTTTTAAGTTTGGATATAACTAATGCCACCATTTTGAAACTCCTACTATGTGCAAGGTGCTACAGATAGAGAACTAGGTAACTCGGGAGTGCCCAGCACTCCAGGCCCTCCAGGACCCTGCAAGTGAGGGAAGTTGATACTAATAAACCAAAGGGGCCAGATACGATCTGAAAGTGCAATTGCTACAACTCTTGGAGAACACTCCCTCCAGAGTTTTATGTATCATTGGAAGTATAGAGGCCACTGCACACCTCAAATTAAGACAACGATTAGCTAAATTACAGTCCCTGCGATGAAGAGCTGAGCTGCCCTTTCAGCACCACCAACAACCTCCCTGGCTGCCCTCCTTCCACATCTCCTCTCACAATGGCCCTGTGCCTTCGGGGGCCTGGACCATCTCCCACTCTTCTGATCACTTCCCAAACTGCCTGCCGTGCTGTTGTCTGAAAAGTTCTCTAGGCCTGAACAATCTTGTTTTAACTAACTGGAATCTGAGTGTTCCCTGAACAGCACAGCCTGCTGGGCATCCTTAGGAGCAAGCTATCGTGCTCCCAGATGCCCAGCTTTCACAGAGATGACTGGAAAGCAGCCCCATCCCACAGTCTCCTATTCCATGAGTGTTCACATGGCATGAAGAAGGGCTGAAGTGAGATAGGTACTGAAAAATGGGCCACTCTTCCTCATTCACCAAGAATTTCAGCATATGATCACTAGCTTCCCATCCGCCACGGCTCCTGGCATCATTCTCGGGGACTTTAAAATCTCCATATATGATTCAGCCACTATGCTGTCCTTCAAGTTTCTTGCTCTCATTGGTTCTGGTGCCCTTTTCCCTTCATAACACTTCTGCCAACCTCTCTGATGGCTCTGTTGCAGCATTTGGCATCGTGTACTGCTTCCTAAAGTTCAAGTTTCCTGTATTCTGCCCACAATCTCCTCTTTTTCCAATTCGTTCATTATGGTACCTTTGCTTCATTTCTTTGACCACACAGGGTTGGACTGCCACCCATCCCTATCACATTTCAGCGACTACTATCCACCCAGGTGTATAGTGCAGTTGTTTTCTGAACTGTGGAATGAATTTAGGGCCTTGACACTGAACTATTTCTCAGCCCCTTTTATTTTATTTTTCTTTTGAAAATTTAGGACTGAATCTTGCTAAGTCATTAAGTTGCTCATGCTGGACTCAAATCTGAGTTCTTCCTGTCAAACCCTCAGGACTGGGATTACAGGTCTGAGCCAACACACCAAAGTTACATGTCTTTATATCCCTTCCTCTACTAGACTCCACGACTCACTGCTATGATCATTTCTTTGTACATTCCTTCAGTCCTTGTAGGGACTTGAATAGTGTCCTCCCTGCCCCCAAATCTATGCTCACTCAAGCTCAGAATATGACCTTGTTTGGAAATAGGGTCTTTTTATATGGAACTAGTGGGGGTGCAGTCAATGGAGGTTGGAGTGGGCCCCAGATACAATAACGATCATCATGAAAGACACTCGTTAAGATGACACTGGTTAAGAAGAGAAGAAAGAGGCACCGAGACACAAACACAGGAAGGAAGGTCACGGGAAAATGGAGATAACAAAGGAGTCAGGCCATCGCAGCCGAGGATGCCAGCAATGGCCGGCCACCTCCAGCAGCTATGAGAGAGGAGCCTCCAGAAGGCACCGAACTGACCATGCTGAAATCCTGCTTTCAGGCTTCTGGCCTCCTGCCCTGTGAGAGATATAAATTCTACTGTTTTTAAACAGCTATGTTTGTGGTAATTTGTTATGACATCCCTTGAAAAGCAGTCCATTCTTGGCTCCTCTCTTCTCTAGCGCACTCAAGCAGCAAGGCCCCAGCACTGGCTAAGCCCAGTTCTCCCATCTCCTTGGCAGCGCCTAAGCAGCTGGCACCTACGAAAACTCACAACTGTACGAACGGGTCTGATGTAACACTCTCAACCACAGATTTCATACTTATCTAAGCTGGCAGGTCTGCCCTTTCTTTTTCTGAAAAAGAAGAAGAAAGGGGAAGAGAAGTTTCTTCTCCTCCACCAAATCTACCAACATAGTAGCATTTGTACATTTTTTTTCCTGTTTTCTTTCTGGGTTCATTCTTCCAATAGACAACAAATGTTTATTAAATGTAATCAATTCTAGGGATAGTTAATCCACAAAGCCCTTCCCCTTTTACCAATTGCGTCCTTGGGAAAAAAGACAAATGCACACAAGTGCATATTTAATGTCACATTGTGCTAGGTTATATGCATGTAGACATGGGCAGTGTTATGACACAAGGAATCAAAACTGCAGGCTGAACAACATCAGGGAAAGCACTCTGAGAGGACATCTGTGACCAGGCCTGAGCCGGGGCTGCTCAGGTGAGGGGTGAATGGACTGCTTAGCCTCTAAGGCTACGTCCTTAGCACTCTGGATCCCAGCCTTCTTACTGAATTCTGGGACTTCATTCCTACAGCTTTTGTGCTTTCTCTGTGCCTGACCCATGTCTCCTTCCTTACTAGGTCATGACCACGAGCACACAGAGGTCTAATATAGGCTGTCTCATGAAAAACGCTCCTACTGCTGTTAGCCCCCACTCTGCTTCTCCCCTTTGTGAAACGCTTCCCCAAAGAGGTCTCGGTGTGAGCTGTCTCACACCCACCCATTCCAGTTGTGTCTTCATTCCTACAGACAGCTTCTGTCTTCTCGAGCGTACTACTGATTTCTTTTATTAGTATTTATTTGTGATACACAATAGTTAATTCACCTTGGAAAACCGTTACATGTGCATCACACTGTAATCATTTCTACTTCCAGTTCCCTTCCCTGCCTCCTCTCTCCCCATTTCCAGGTCCTTTTTCTATTTCCATAAGGTCTACCTGTCTGTTTCCTACCACTTATCTTTTCATTTTGCTATTTAAATTATTTATATTTTGGGTTTCTCATATAAGAAAAGCCAGGTGATAAATTTAACATTCTGGGTCTGATTTATTTTAGTTAGCATTGTGGCTTCAAGGTGAATTCATTTTCCTACAAATGACTCAAATTTATCCTTCTTTATGGCAGAGTAGCGTTCTACTGTGTAACTGTACCACTTTTTCTTTTTTTCATGTACTAGTGGACATACAGGTTGTGCTGCTATAAAAATGGATATGTATGTGTTGCTGTAATAGGATGTTTCTAAGCCTTTTCAGAAGAAAGTGTATTACCAATGTTTAATCCACATGGTTGAAAAAAAAAGCAATGATTAATTGCTTGTGGTACTGGGAACTGAACCCATGGCCTCTTGCACTCTAGACAAACACCCTACTTCTGAGCTACGACCCTAGCTCCAGCCTCATCTTCATGACTTCTCAGCATTGTTTGAACAATTGATCACAAATCCTTTTGGAGAAAAAGTTCTCCTGTTTCTTCACCTTCCTCTGCCCCCAGGGATCGGCCCTCAGAACTCTCTGCCTCTGAACCTGAACCTCGTGTTGCTGCTGTGCCTGAGAGCCGCCCCTATGAGCCGGCCCAGCTTCAGCCTGTGACCCTCCAGTGCTGCACACGCCCGGGCACCCCGTTCCTCTCCCACGTTATTTGTTGCAGGATGCATCGGATGGGACACGCACGACGCCACACTCGAGCTCCCCGCCTACCGCACTCCACACTTTCCTGCTCTTCCTCATCAGCTCACCAGAGGTTGCTGAGCTGGCATAGGAGATACGCATTATCCCCGGCTCCTTAGTGTTCCAAGCTTAGCAACTTAGTCATCATTGGAAACACTCTGTTAATTAATTGTGTAAAACTTACTATTTATGAAAAATTTAAGAGCATGAATAAAATTTATAAAATAAGGTTAAAATCAAAATAGCTATCAGTCATAGAAAATATATCAGGGAGTCAAAGTGCCTTACAAATGTGATCTCCTTAATCTTGGTATGTTACCAACCTGAGAGCTATGAGTATCATCGCCATTTAACAAATAAGGGAAGTAGAAGAACCCTGGGAGACATGGAAGGCGGGGTGATGCCCCTAGGGGTTCCACAGTGTACCGTCATGGGAAACTGATGCAAAACACTCAGACAACGAGCTGTGGGGTTAGGGTTCCTACCGCAGAGCAGCAACCTCATAGACAGCCCTCGACAGAATAAATACAGCAAACAAACCAGCCAAAGCTACTTAAGACCAGGCCATTAATAGGTCAACGATCTGGGATTGTGACCTAGATTTGTCTGGTTCCAAGGCCCCACTTTTCAAAACCTCAGCTATATAAATGTTTATTCTCATTTATGGCTTTAAAAAAAGGTTATGTTTCCCTCAGTATGCTGGAGTGGATACCTTGTATGACCTTCCCAACTTACATAAAATATTGGAATAAAAAATGCTTCAGAAAGGAAAGGGATTCACTGAGCACATGGGGAGGAACCAGGTAGCCCAGGATGTCACCAGAGGCTAATGCAGAGTCACTGGAATCCACCTGGGAACTTGGAGCTCCTGCTCTATCCACTGCGTGGGGCTCAGAGAATGAAAGACAAATCCTGGGGGGCTGCCAGGTGGGAAATCCTTGCATGGAGTTGAAAGGAGCTAGAGGGCTTTATCCTCTATGAAAGGGCATGCAAGAAATAAACCCACCTGTAGGGGAGGAATGAAGTACCCTGCTGTGTCACTTTTTGTTCTCAAAAGTAGGGGGGGAAATCCTCACTGAAAACCTTTAAACATATTACGTTCCTTCCCTCTTTTGCCCTTCTCACCTGCCCATCTCCTCTCCTCATGTCATAATCACACTACTGTGCGTCACGGGCTGGATATGTAACACCCTTGCAAAGCCTCACATATCTGGAAGGTGACTGGATCATGGGGTTAATTGTATTAGAAGATTAATCCACTGATGATTTCAGTGATGTTAGATGTGGGGCCTGGCTGGAAGGGCTGATCACTGGGGATGCAACATGGCGGGCCATCCCTGTCAGCCAGGCCCTCTCACTGCTGTCAGCTGACCACGCAAGGACCAAGACTGCTGAACTGGGAGCAACGATAAATCTTTCCTCCCTTAAATTATGAATGTTCAGTATTGTATACAAGCTATGGGACAGCAGCAAAGACATTGTCTTTTGAAAAATTAGTTGTTAGAATTTATGCCCTCAGGCTCTGAGTTTAGTTTAAATATTTTTGTTTGGTAGCACTTTCTGATAAGTAGCAGGACCGTCTACTCTAGAGGGCTACAAGTTCCATCCACTCTTCAAAGAATTCTTATAGAAAAGGTCTTAAGGGAAACGAGGACCTCACAAATCACAAAAACACATAAGGACATAACATATAGGAAAATTTTAAGAGGTCAATCCTAATGGCCAACTAAGAAAGACTTAGTTTATCAGTTTCTGTATATACCTATAATTTATCTGCTTGAAAATAGAAGGAGAGAATAATAAAAAACACAAAAACCTGAACTTTTGGAAATTAGAAAGGTAACGCTTGAAAATAAATTTCTGGTGACTTCACCAGCAGACTGCATGGTGAATAGAGGATCCCTGAGATGGTAGAGGGGAGCTTTCGGCGGTCCAGAGTCATTAGAAGAGAGAGGAAGGAGTGAGGGACACCCACTCAACCTGAGTGGAAGGTGAGAACACTGGATTTCAAGCTGCTCCAGCAGCAATTTAAAACTGGAGGCCTCTAGGACACAGAGCCTGCAGATGGTAACAGGCAGTGCTAGAAACACCACATACTACCAGCATTCATCAAAGGACCAATGAGGGACCAGGTTGTCCCTTCCCACTAATTCTACACGGTTACACACACCACACATCTCCCTCGGTACACTTGGTACCTCCTAATGGACAAAGGGTTCTATCATAATTTAGGCATTTTTGTCAAAATGAGACGCTATTATCAAAGTTTTTAAAATTAAAAAAATATTGACATTAGATTAAAAAGTTAACTTATTTTTATTCACAAAGTGGTTCAGGCTACAGGATGTCCTACCGGTGTGTTATTTTTCTTTTGTATGGTGACTCTTGGGACACCCTGTACACTGAATTTAGTGCTTGAATAATTTCTCTCATAGCATTCATTTGGCTTCATATATTCGGACAGATTAACTCTGAATAAGAAAAATTTTATATTTTAATATTTTATATGTATGGTAATCTCTGAAATACCCTGTATATAGTTCTAGATAGAAGTACAGAGCTATATTTTCTTAGAACATTGACTACATGACATCACTATGTATGTATAAATTTCAATGAAACTGGCTAAAATTCTATCTAATTACAATAAAGTCTGGTCAGTTTTACTTATGTAACTGTATAATTTTGAGTGGAAGAAAACACTAAAGATATATGAAAAAATTATTGTAACACAAGTTCTTTGCTTCAGTACACAAGAGGACTTCAATGGGGGCTTGACAATGTGAGTCTTGGCACAGGATTAAGATTATGAATTAAGTAACAGGCCATCTGATTGTCTCTGTCTGGTCCAGAGACATGAGTTCCATGAACCTTTGGCAGGGGGAGGTAGAAGAGAAAGAGGTGCAGAATTTAAAAAATGACTTTTTTTTTGGCCTATGTGCAAAATATGTGGCACTTCAATGAGAGAGGGGGACAGACCCAGGGTCGTAACCGGGACATCATGATGGTTCCATGAGTGCCATGGCTGCCTTCTCATCTTTTGGGTGGATAAAAAGAAACAGTTGGGTAGAAAGAAAAATGTACACCCATGGGAGGTTGGTACTGGACAGCCAGCAAACGCCTAAGGAGAGAGGCTGATGTGGAGGTGCCAAGGATGGTGCTGGCCTCTGGCTCAGCTGGTGCCAACTCATCATACATTTTGCTGTCTCCTTGAACCTAGTTGTCCTGGAGTCGTGCCTGACCCACTGCCGGAGGCTGATCACAATACAGCTTGCTCTAGAAGATTCCTAAAGTTATGCCAACAGCGTATCAGGGGAGGAAAAAATGAGTTTTCTTTCTGTCAAAGCCTGACTGGTTATACTCTGAAGAAGGAAGAGAGAAGAGGGATGAATATATCATTTGAGTGCACATGTTTTCTATCTTTCTGATTCACGAGTCAGGAAGTAGAGCTTACAGAAGACCTCAGGGCTAGCAAACAGAAACGTCATGGAAGCACAGAGAAAGGCAGATTGGTGTTGCTGAGTGCTGCCTTCTCCCACAGTACAAACCTCTTCCTGGCCCCGTGGCCTCTGCCCCTTTCTGCCACCAGCCCGGCGGTGCCCAGGAGCCCATGGCCTGCAGGCACACATGCTCTTCTCAAGGCCATGTTTTGTTCGGTCTGTTCCCAGGCAGCTTGATGCTAGTTCATGTGGCTTAGATCTGGTTTGACTTCGGGAATCACCCAGAGCTAGGCTGCCTCCATCTGAAGAGTGTACTCCTGTCCTCACTGCTACTCACGCTTCTACGTTCAGTTGTCCCTTCCGGCGACTTTCACTGCAATCTCTCCAAATTCTCTTAACATTCTAACAAAATGATCGTTTCTGATTTGTAATTTTTTTGCTTTGAAATTTCACCTGTTCTCAAATTCTGTCTTATATGCTATGACTTTTATAAAACTATCACTAAAAATTATAAAACATTGCAAATGTATGGGAAGTGTTTACAATGAAATTCTATCTGATTTCACAGCCAACTTGATATTAGACTGTCCACAAACTGCAAGGAATAAATGAAAAAAATCAACTAAGCTTCAAAAGGAAGGCAAGAAAGACGAGTTCTTTAAAGGAAGAGTTCTGACAGTTATTTTTACCTCTTTTAGCTAATGACTATGTATTCTTCTTAAGGAGTTTCAAAACATTATTTCTACACTTTCAGTTAAGGCTTTAATATCTCTACGTGCATTCTTATGAAGTAATAAAGAAGAAAATGGAGGAAAAGATCTGCTGTTCAGAGTTTGCTATGTACTGGGAATTTTGTTAGTTCCAAGGGAAAGAGAAATAGATAGGACACAGTCCTTACCCTAACGGAGTCACTGTATAAATGGAAGACAGACATGCAAACAAGTAATTGTTATGTGATTAGTGTGATTATACCAAAAGTATGAGGCAAAAGCATTAGTAATAAGGAAAACATGATTAAAATCGCTGCCTGAAGGTGTTAAGAGTATTCTTTCCAGAAGGTAATTCTGAGCTAGCAGTCAAGGCATCAGGCAAAGAGGTCCTGTAATGGTCGGAATAGATGCTGGTTGGCCACTTGTGACCAGCCCCTACTTATCAATACTTTCTCTCCTCCTTCATCCTTGTGGGATACTACAGGTCCCAGATTTTCCACGATTTCATGCTTTAATATGTGTATGTGTGTTTCTCTTCATTTCCTATTTTTGTTCTATAAGTAACGATAGACAGAGAAGAGTTTAAACAAAAGAAAAACATAAGCAAACTTGTGTGTTAGAAATACTATTTTTGTGTCTCTGTTGGGGGTAACTTGAAGAAGAAATAGAACAATTACAATACTGCCTCAAGTTAATAGTTTATTTATGATTCATATATTGTGTATTTATGTATCCACTTGGTGGTACTGAGGATTAAACCCAAGACCCTCATATTGAGCCAATTTTTTTTTTTTTTTGTTTTGAGACAGAGTCTCAACAAGTTGCAGAGTTGCTCAAGCTGACCTCAAACTTGCAATCTTTCTGCCTTAGTCTCTTAGATTAAGGGATTCCAGGTGTGGCCACCATGCGTGGCTTTATCCCAAGAGTTAATAAGGCTGTGTGAGAGAGAGAGAGAGGGAGAGAGAGAGAGAGAGAGAGAGAGAGAGAGAGAGAGAGAGAGAGAGTAAGTAACTTGGGATTGAATCCAGGGCCTTCACACTGAACTACATCCCAGCCTTTTTTTCATTTTGTGACAGGGTCTCACTAAGTCACTTAATTGCCCAGTCTGGGCTAACTCAATCCTTGTGGTTCAGCCTTTGAAAGTCCTGGGATTTTAGGTGTGTGCCACCATGCTCAGCTCTACCTCAAGTGTTAATAGAACTCTAAGTCAATTGCTGTGGAAAGGAAAAAAAATGAATATGAGAAATGTTAGACATCAAGGTACCTGATGATTATTGACTAAGCCATCTGGGAAGAAGAAAAAAGGAATGAAATAAATACATGATGACCTATGGGTTTCTGCCTTAAGACTGTGGGTTCTTGACATTGCCACCAACTGAGCTATGGAAGAGAGGGCAAAAAATAATTCCACATTGGAGAGTTATCACCATGGATCCCTTGGGTAAAGATGACAAGAAGCAGCTGGATTTGAGGACAGATTTCAGGGTGAAATTTACATTGGGAGACATCATCAGATGGGATAAAGAAAAACATACAAAAGTAGGAAAATTGGGCGAAACTCAGGATAGACCATGGATAGGCATGGCTGGCTCCCGTGGGGAGGGACTTGCTGCTATTGTCAAGTCATTTTTCAGAGTAGCCCCACTGGACAGGAAGTTACAGGTCCTCTGATAAAATGAATTTCAGTTTCTCCACCTGAGTTTACTGAGAAGGACTCATGCAGAATTGGGAGGGCCACTCTTATCCTGTCCTTCCTCTCTGAAGGGAGGATGATCTCACTGCAAAAAGCCTGTGAACATGATTTGCAAACAGTTCAGCGATGAAGGTGCTTTCCTCTGTATGTGATTACAGGAAGACTTGCAGCCTTGGGAAAGATGATCAGTTATGAAGTTAGCTTGAGAAGAAGTGGAGCGTGGTGCAATAACAAATACAAATGAAATAATGATATTTTCCACAGTTTGACAAGAGAGAGAGTGAAGAAGAATGCCTGCACTTCTTCAGGACTGCCCCAGAGAGGTTACTCTGACTGGCTACACAGTGTGTGGATGGAGTTGGCAGGCAGAGAATGTTATAAAATGATAAAGACAGATACACCCAGAAACTTAGTGAAATAAAAAAAAATCTCATTCAAGCTCAATCAGTGACATTCACTCTGATGAGTACGTAACAAATATGTAAATGCTTGTTACATGAACAAAGACTTACTCTTAGGAAACAACTTTATAACCTTAATTTGCTCTAAGTAAATTTTCCTTTTGGAAAGAGAAGAGGTTGACTTGGACTTAGATATTTGAGACAGGAAAGAAAAGACACAGAAAAGGGAAAAGAGGAGAAAGAAAGGAAGGTTAGTTGTTTCCTCATACAAGTTTCCTTTGAAGACTTCAGATGAAATAAATGGTATATTCTACTGTGGTTCTTTGACTATATTTGTATCATTTGAAAAGATCACAAATATGACTCAGTAAGATTCTACCCCAGACACCAACTCAGAATTTCAGGGCTGAGTATGGGCCATGTACAATTTAAAACCTCTGTTGATGACTGGTTTTATTGCTTAACCTGAGTTGAGAATTGCTGTCTTCAGATCTACTAGCTCCTGGTCATGTTAATCAGTTAAGTTTCAGGCCTACACAACAGAGAAATCACTTCTGGAACTTAGAGTATCCTCACTAACCTGTACACACCATGAGGCTTCCTCAGTCAACTTCTTAGTCTTATTGTCTTGACTGTGGCAAAGTCATGATTATCTGTATCTTGCTCATAATATACAACCCCAATGGAGCTAGAAGGTAGGATTGGAAACCTAGGCCAAGTTTTGACAAATTCCTGCATTTGCGGGATTACTGGTTGCACCAAGCTTAACTACCACTCCTCAGCCATGCTAGTCTGGAAAATCACTGCTGCTGTTGTTTATACTTAAATAAACAATGTCCAGGTCCTCTGAAACTACTAGGACACATGAAAAGGCTGAACACAATACATACAAGTTTTTAGATACCTGATAATTGTCTGTGAAGGCTGCACGTATTTTAATGTATAATAACATCCCTGACAAACAAATTCAATGTTTACACCGAGTTTTCATTCTTACAGGAAAATAAAATATCAGCAAGTCTATTCTTTAGCTGTCTCCAGCTATCTACAAATAATTCTTCAATAAACTCCTTTACCCCCAAATTAAAAGCTGAGATGAACGAGCAGGACTCCAGAACCACAGCTGTGCCTGGGAAAGGACTTTCCTGTCACATTCTCCTTCTGCCTTATTTAAAACATGGTTCTGCTACCTTGGAAAATGAGCAAAGGGAGCAGACTCAGGAAGACTGTGTTGGCCGCGTCAGAGATGACCTACAACAGTTGGGATTTCCTGTACTTTCTGAGTAGTAGGCTTTCTCAGAATTACTGAGACTAGTTTGAAGCACATATTTTTTCTCTACTGCAAAATTTTGCTTTTAATTTCCAATGGGTTGGTTTAAATGGACTTGCCAAGGAATTGAAAGAAACGAGGGTTTACTGTCACAATATCAGCAAGTGTTTTTCTTTCCATAGGTTTGCTTTCTTTGTATCTAATAGCCCTGTGCAGATATAAGAATGCAATCAGAATGCTTTTTCTTTTTTTTTAAATAGCAACTGGAAATCCTTCCTTAAGAAAGATAAACATTACATCTATTTACTGTCATTGTGGACATTTCCAAATTCAGATCATCTTTTTTTTATGAGAAAAAAAAAAAAAAACAAGCAACCGGCTTTAGTTTGAGCAAGCTGCTGATAACTGTTTCCGGAAAGGAGTCGGAAGGGGTGGGGCTCCTGAGATCATGAAGAAGCTTGACTTTGTGTCTGGCCGGAAGGACAGGCCCAGCAAAAACTAGCCATAACATTCTTCCAGAGAAAGGTGGTTCTCAGCTCCTGGGAAAGCACCCCCGACAACAGGTACACAGTGTCAGAGGCACGTGCATGCGAGCACACCACACACACACACACACACACACACACACACACACTTGTGAGACCCACAGACAGATGCTGCTGTATTCTGTGACAAACCAGACTGCATCTAAAAAAAAAATCTCCATTTTATTCATCCAGGAAGCATCACATCATTAACTAACCTGAAAGTAAAGAAGTCAGTTTTCAGGATACGCTTGTGATGTGCCAAATTAAAGCTTCCCAAGAACTTCGTATATAATTCTCTTTAATGATTACTTGATTCTTAGAACAGGCTGATATTCCTGAGCATGGTTGGTAATGATCCACTAGACAATTTCAGAAGAAGATATATAGTCATTTCTATAAATTCATATTTGTGAATTTATATTATATACACATACATATGCATATTCCTTCATTAATAAAAGGGTTGATCAATATGTATTGAGTAGATCTTATGTTTAATTCTCTCTTTCAAAATTTGAGGTGGTGGTGCATCCATGAAGGTTCCAGTAAAAAATCAGATGGCATCATAAAAAATATTTAACTGAAACTCATTTAAAGAAAGGATGATTTATAGTGGTATGATCAGGAAAAAGGAAACCAACAGGGAATGATGACACACCAAGGCATTAGACTCAGCAGGCAGCGATTCTAGCTACCAGACCAGAAAGGACAAGGGGGGCAGTGTTAGCAGAAGGTGGGGTTCCTGGGACAGCCCTCCAAGAGGAGTCATGGTTATTGAGAAACCTGGTGGGGCATGGAGTGAGTGGTGATGGGAGAGGAAGGGATGTCTCTGTTTTCCCAACTCTGAGATTTATTGCCTGTATTTTCCATGGTCTGACCCATCGGGAAGGTAGAGGGTAAGGAAACGGCCTAGGAGTTTAGTCTTTTACAGCCCAGAGCAAAGCAGAGAACTGATTTGAAGGGGTAAATGGAGAAGAAACACCTCAGCAGGGGAGCAAACACACACAGAATTGCTGAGCAATGATGCAGCTGAAGATAGCATCATGAAACCCACAGTGGCGTGGTGGCAATGTCTCTGGACAAGAAGAAGAAGTACAGCCTACAAGTAAGGGGGAAGAGCTTAAAGGTCAGCAGGTATTCCTTCAGGTTATTAGCCATCTCACGCACCAGTGATAAATGGCCTTTGTAAGTTACTGATTATCATCATCTCCATTGTAGAGGGGTTAGTTGGCCACCAAAGTTGGAGAACAATCGGCAGAATCAGGAAAGGAAGGAAGGGAGAGAAAGAAAGTCTAAAGGGTCGTAATGAGGTGGGATGGCATGAGTGAAGATTAAAAGCAGGACTTCCCAGAGCATATTCATAGAGGTGTGTCAGGGTCACATACAGAGAGAAGAGGTGAACTGTACAGGGATCAAGATTCTTCAATGCCAAGGTCAAAAGTCTGGTTCTGAGCTCAGTGGTAGAACTGGCATGCTTAATCTTCACACCAGCCCTGCAAGGAGATCCTATTACTCTTCACATTTTACAGATGAGAAAATTAATGTCCAATACTTTTGAGTGACATGCATAACACACTCAAAAATAAAAATTCAAAGTGGAATCTAGGTTTGTACACAGATTCTACATTTTGTATTTTCCAAGAGGCACCACAGAGTGCATGGCTTCAATTATTAAAGTGTTTGGCTCAGTGACATCATTGGTCTTCAGCTACTTTATATGTCACCTCTATGTGTTACTTCTCAATTGTTGTCTCAAGTGTCAGACAACACACGTGGGCTTCTGTGGGTTT